>JARKHS020034617.1:0-88833 GCA_030143305.2 Amblyomma americanum
TCCCTCCTTTACCCTTCCCTTACGGCGCGGTTCAGGTGTCCAACGATATATGAGACAGATACTGCGCCATTTTCCTTTCCCCCAAAACCAATTATTATTGTTATTATTATTATTATTATTATTATTATTATCATTATTATTATTATTATTATTATTATTATTATTATTATTATTATTATTATTATTATTATTATTATTATTATTATTATTATTATTATTATTATTATTATTATTATATTATTATTATTATTATTATTATTATTATTATTCACCCGTTGTACAAGTCTTGAACATCGATTTTATTGATTTCAAATTCCCGTATCCACCGTCCATCGCTCCGCATTCACGCCAGCCGTTTTCACAGGCCACAGAGCTATTTCTTTCATGTGTCTCGATTAGTCGTTTTGCACCGTCGAGCGACAAGAGATTGACTCATGACTCACGCTTGGTAATCAACATCTACAAAAAAAGCGGAAAGTGATCGTAAAATTTTGTAACAACCACGATTCTAACTAGGTTGTGCCCAGGAGCCGTCTTCCGTAGCGTCGCCTTATTGGATAAACTGAGGCGCCCCATCTAGGTCGTGAATATCACCAGTGTTGACTGCCGCTTCCAGGACCGGGAATCGTTTTCTCCTATTTAAGCCTGGCAGAGGAGTAGGATTACGGTTTTGTCGTGTTTTCGCATTGGGGAGGAAGCCGTCTTTTAGCGCACTCCCGTTTGTACTCCTTTTTACTCCGTGTATAGGAGTATTCGTGTTTATAGTGTACACTGTCTGAAATAAAGGACGAGTTTATCTTTGTGCCTGACGTAGCCACGTTCACGGTATCGCTAACTCGTAGCAGTCATGCATCGCCTTTGGTGGATGATATTCGTGACTTCGCTTCGTAGCAACCTTACCTCCAAATGTTGCTTCTTTCAGCCGGAAAATGGTCTCTGTTGAAGGACGTGCCTCACCACATTGGAAGCACATGGTGTGGTCGTGTAGGGTATACTTCACAGGCTGGCAATTTTTCGAGCATCTCACTAAAACAGGAGCAGTTGGAAAGACGGCTGTGGGCCTAGAGGAAGCTGCATGATCGCGGTTGCGGCAATCAACCTCACGACGACGCAAGCTGAAGAAACGCTGAAGAGGAGAACCAGTTGAAAAGGACAAGGCCGAGAAGAGACATACGCCACGACGGCTGGTGGTGTATATCTCTGCTCGGCCTTATTCTTAGCGACTGGTTGCCCTCTTCCTCGTGTACCTGCTGGCTGCGTATTGTGGCAGCGTAAGTCGGGGCCCAAACTTCATCAGTTTTGATTGTAGCTTACAGTACGCCCAGAGTCTGCTGTGCTTCCCAATTAATAACCTCCGTGGGTCCTGGAGATGAAGGCATACGGCACAATTCTTCTCAGGCGATCTGGGTGTTAACCTCCCGAAAGTTGTCGTTGGTGGCAGTCGTCGTGTCAGGTGGATCGCGAGGACTTATGTCTCTCAGTCGCTTAATTTGGCCGGTCCTGAAGTCGAGGGTCTCCTTAGGGGTGGGAGCTGGTCCAGTGAACTCAGCCACCGTCTTCAGCGGATTGCGTACCAGGCCAGACAAGCACTTCTTGACAGTCCAATTAAAATAATTACCTTTTTCTTGATCATTTCAGAGTTCGAACTCAGGAAAAAAGTTGCTCCGTTGAACAAATGGCAATGTTATGCGCATCTGATGCAGTAGCTCGACTATTTTTTTTTCAGGGTGATGTTTGTGAGCATTTGCAATTGTTTCTTCGTTAAGTACTACCAAGCACGGTAGAGCGCGTCAAAACGCGACATGAATTTCCAAATTGCCACCATTATTTTTCATTCGCAGATATCGAAAAATATTGCTGAATCATCCTCTCTAGTCGTAGCATCACGATCACCAAATATGAGAAGGCCATCTTAAGACACAGTAAAATGTAATGAAATTTAAAACTTCAAAATGTCGCATTTTCTCCCACCTCATGGGGGCAGAATGAGACGCCCCTCGAAGTCAAAATTTTGCTCATCCTTGCAATAAATCCACCCGAGGTTGGTTCCACGGACATCTCGACAATATCTTTGTGCCGCTTCGAATGCCAGGCACTGTTTTGCTCCATGGCCCACTACAGCCTACGCAGTTCTACCGCCGGGCTTTGCATGTAGCCTGGCTAGGCAAAGTTTTGATATTTCCTGCCTTCTTCGCAACGTTTTATTTTTTTTTTTTCATTTTAGTGCGATGGTCGCGAGTCCTACCACCCAAATATCAAACTATTATAATTTTTGATTAAGACATTACCGGGAGCTAAACAACAAAATGTCTCGCTTTCACCACCAATTAACATAATTACCTTTTTCTTGATCATTTAAGAGTTCGCACTCAGGAAAAAAGTTGCTCCGTTGTCCCATCTTGTCAAGTTTTTTCTCTGTCCTCGTCTTAAAATGTAGCGCTGAATGTCCTTTTGAAGAAATCAATGCATCACAAGCTAGCCCCGCAACGTGTCTTGTTAAGCCACCCGTCGCGTTTCGCCCGCTCTCTCCTAGGTGAACAAAGTTCATGGTTTTCCTAACCTGTGCTCTCTGGTCCTCCCAAAGTGACGACGTTCCTCAGCTTCGCTGGGCGGCCCTTGTGTTAACGTTGTCAGAGATGTGACCATTCCCAGCTATCCTCCGGTACGTTCATGCGGTAGGCGGTCGAAGGTATGCAGGCGCCTACGAGGATAACGTGAAAGCAGCAGGGGCGCTGGCTGTACGGAAAGAGCTACCTTCGAAGGCGTAACAAGTCGACGGTCCAGCGTTCGAAACAGCCAGACCGGAAACTAATGGCCACAGAAAACACATCTCTCTCGTTCTCGCCATGAAGGCATCGACAGTGAAATACAAATATTAAAGGCGTTCTGCTACACAGTGTGACCAGTCAAGACAAGAATGCATGGCTACTTCGCATGGTGTTGACGAGTTGGCAGATGGGTCACGTCCTCTGAGCAAGACACGTATGGGTCACTCTCATCTCGCTAACGATCGTTTTTGCGTACTATTCACGCGACGTAATGAATATGTAGCACGCATCATTCGTGGTGACGTTTAGAAGGTGATAACAGGACGCCTACATCTTGCGGGTGTGGCAGATCGCTCCGGTTAGCCGTGCCACCTTTCTTCCACGACTCATTTCCATGGAATTTACGACAACGTGCGCGTTACGTTTCACGAGGCCAGTAAGTGCAAGACCTGTCAAGACTGAGAAGTAGTTGTCATCACTTCGTATCGTTGGGAGGACGTCACTGAAGTTACGTGAGCAGAAATAAATATTAACAGAAATAGCAACTTGCTCATACGCTTGCTCCCCTTGTCTGGCCGTCCACACAGGCAGAGCTTTTGGCCATTTCGGCGGAATTAGTCACCCTCTGTCCACTCCATTTGTCCTCTAGAAGTCACCTTGACATCATCAGACGCTTGAGCCACTATCCGTGCTCTGCGCCACGTTTCGAAATGCAACTTTTGGCACAGGAAATTCAAGAAATTCGTGAAAATTTTTCCCTCACAGTATGTGTACGATGGGTCCATCGAAATGCACACCCCACAAAAGCGTTGGTGGATAGAGTAAGTCAGGACTCAACACCTACAAGTCCCTTTCAATCGACCCCAACCTCTCCGGAAACAAGACTTCTCCTGGGAAAAATTCGGTACAGACACTTAAGACTGGTTACGTGTGAGGATGTGAAAGCATTAGTTTTTGCGCGGCCAAGTTTCTTTCATTAAATTTTCTTTCTGCAAGATGGTTCGTCGGTGTGGTTTGTTGGGCACGAAAACCGGCACATGTTCGGATCTTCGAGCTGCAGATTGTCATGGCGGCTACACTCGCTCGCTGCGGCCTCTCATCTATGCAGCGCGCTTGGCCATGAAGGGTCGTTGTGGCGGCTCTCCCCAGGCGACGCCATCTGCTCCTCCTGTAGCGCGCTTGGCGTTGACGCCCCGCTTGTGCACCACTCGGAGACTGCGTGATGACGTCATCTTTTTGAAACCATCTCTCGTCCTCAACGACGGTTGCCGACGGAAATGCTTTCGCAATTAAACAAAACCTACGGTGCAACATGCGAGCACTTCTCGCACGTGTGATATAAACCTCCCTGTCAGCATTGAGCTCTGGAAACTAGCCTTGTTTCAAAGGTTACGCCTCCGGGCTGCCCTCACCTCAGCGGTAACCTGGTCGTGGCCGGCACAGTACCATGCCCCCTTCGGCGGCTCCTGCCCCTTCTGTCCCGCCCCTGTCTGCGAAGAGAACACTAGGCACCTGCTCTGGGCCTGGCCCTTTTATTACGAAAGCAATACTACGCCAGGTCTAACCGCTAGTCGCGTATGCCGTGCCCCCCCCTCCCCCCACCAGAGCCGGCGCTGCACTTAGCAGGTGGTGTGGCGTCAGCTCTATCCGTTGCTATGACGATGCGTGACGTCAGTTTGCTCCCCGCCGCAGCTAGAAGGGTGGTGGTGGTGGTGGTGAAAAGCCTTTATTTAATGAAAGAGGTGAGGCTCTTTAAAGAGTCCCGCAATGGGTGGAGTCCTTATTCCGGGACCCCATTGGTCGAAGCCGCCAGCTTAGCCCTCTTGACCAAAGCCTTTTGGGACTGAAGGTCCGAACAGCCAAGCAGGGCCGCCTCCCGTTCCTCTCTGGTAGGGTTGGAGTTGGGGGAGAGAGCTGAGTTGCACTGGCAAGCCCAAACCATGTGGTAGGTGTCAGCTACCTCCCCACAGTGTTTGCACCTGCCAGTGAACGCGGGATCGAAGTGTTTTAGTACTGCCGGGCACAGCATTGTGTTCGTGAATAATCGGAGTAGAACGCGTTCGTTTGCTTTCCCCAGTCCCTTTGCAGGGGCCGGGTAGAGGCGATGCCTATCCTTATAATAGGATGTGATAGCTTTGTAGGAGATTAAGTAGCTACCTTCAGGTTCCAGGTGCTCAGGAGCCAATGGGAACGCCCGGTGAATGAGTGCTCGGGCCGCCGCGTCTGCAGCTTCGTTTCCTGCTAGGCCCTGATGGCCCGTAGTCCAAACCAGGCAGCGGGGTGTAGGATCGGTATCCCGGCTGCAGTTCCTTAGTTTTCGTTCAGCTAGTGGAGTTATCCAGCCAGCCTCATAATTGCGACATGCCGAACGCGAGTCTGTTATTATGTGTTTTGATTTTGAATCAGGAGTAGCTAGGGCGATGGCAAACTCTTCAGCTTGTGCTGTGCCTGGCGCTCGAAAGGAAAGCCCATCCACCTGTATTTCTTGATATACGACCGCGGCCGTGTACCACCCCCCGTGGGTAGGCCCAGCTACATCTACGTAAAAGACACCATGTTTGTTGCCATAGTGGTGCGCTAAGGCTTCCACCCTAGCCTGACGACGACCACTATGATCCTCCTTGTCCATCTTAGTGGGGAGGGGTCGACCTCTGATGGCGCGTCTCCAGAGTTCGGGCACTCGGACCCGCTCTTGAATGCGAAAATCATGTTCAATGTCAAGGCGGGCTAGCAAGTGCCGACCCGACTTCCTTTGGGCTAGCCTCGTGTATTGATTTGTGAGATGGGCTTCCTTGAGTTCCTGAAAAGTGTTCACCACTCCCAATGCAAGAAGTCTCGCATTGGAGATGGACACAGGAAGGTCAAGTGCCCTCTTCATCATTTTGCGGAGTATTACCTCAACTTTGTCTTCGTCGTGTTTCCGCAAGGGTAGATAAGGGACCGAAAAGAGGATTCGGCTGATTATGAAAGCATGGGCCACCCGCAGCCGCTTGTCGCGTGTGCCGTGGTCCCCGAGCCGGCGCCGCGCCTATCAGGTGGCCTCTCCGTTGATATGACGACCTCCTCGCGTTGCGCTCGCTGTGTGGCGGCCGGCGCCGCGCCTAACAGGTGGTCTCTCCGTTGATTAGACGACCACCTCGCCTTGCGCTCGCTCCGTGGTGGCTTCACTGGGATATATAGCGGTGCGCTACCCGTTGGTTGATAAGACTCGCCATGGAAGTTACCGACGAAGAGTCTATATCTGAATATAGTTGCTCTAGTGCTTCGGAACAGTTAAACTCTAAGGCGAAAGCTATGCAAGCTAGGAAGAATGAGAGAAACAGGTTGCAGCGTGCCCAGGAAACAGAGGAACAACGAGAAGAACGATTGCGAAAACGACGAGAAGCCGAAGCAGCTAAGCGAGCTTTCGCAATTCAACCAGGTTTAACCACAGCTAAACCACAGCCAATTTTTTTTTTCACGCCATCCAGCAGAAGCGCTCTGATGCGGACCGCACCCAGGTCGAGCACCGGATATAGAAAGCTGTATCTTTGGGACGTACCACCGGATCTTGCTGGACTCCCTCGAGAATCTGGCATGTATCTTTACGTGTAAATTAATTCGTTATAAGAGAAGAGACACTATCGTAATAATAACAAAATAACAAAAACATTTATGCGCTTCTGATTTTCTCGCTTTCTTCGTTTCTTACTTGGCGTACAAATATAAGACGCTGTTGGCACTTCTTTTGACTTTAATAAAATTCGCTTTCTAAAGAAAGCCGTGTAACAGTTGGATGGAGTTGATAGCAGGAACAACTCTAATAAAATTGTTGTTCGAGCGTCTGTCTTAGTTGTAGCGCATTTCTTCTTTTTCTGGAATGCAGTGGAACTGGTCAATGAAATGTTCATTGGAGTCGGACACAAGCGCTCGGAGAATAGCATAGCAGAGTCCGGAGTAAACAGCTGCTGGCAAAAGTAACACTGTGTTTACTTCTTCCGTACTATACCTCCTCCTGTTTCAATGTGCGCTTGGGGATCAGCCTCTACAACCAAGTCTTCACGTTGACACTACACTGCGTGCTTCCTTGTGAGAGCTCTGAGCGCAGTGAAAAAGATGTCCCAACGAATCGCTTCATTGGCATTTTCCCCATTTTCTTTGGTTTTTGTCGAGTAGATACGTGTTTGAGCAAAGTATATCGTTCTGTGCAAGTTTCACTTAAGTTTATTCTGGTGATAGGTTGCTAAAGACGCGGAGATTCCTTTTTTTTTGTGTTCGCTTCAGGCTACACAGAATTAGGATTCTCTATTTTTTGCCTCAGTTGTGTAAATCGCGTTTCCGTAAGGAACTAATATATCTTGCTCAAATATGGGAAGACAACCTATGTCGTAGCTTAGTTAAGTTTATTTAGCCAGGAATAGGTCGACTTCACTGTGGTCCTTATTCAAACCAACGGGTTGGAAGTATCTGTACTTGCTGTATACCTTCTGCGAGAGCGAAAATGACTAGCGCCAAATTAGTTTACTCGCTGACGAGTTATAAATTCAAAAAATTGTAACCTTGCGGCACGTCCCAAATTAGTATTCAAATAACCGAGGCAACTAACTCATGCTTAAACTTAGGCTCAGAAAACCGCTAAAAGATACCTTGACAGGTTTTTAAAATGTTCAAAATGCTCCTAACGTAAAAAGCTCTGCCATCTTAGAAGAGACATTAAAAGCGCTTCGCTCATTCAAAGGAGATCTAAATAGCTCGCGGCAAGAGTTCGTGGCGTTAGCCACCTTGCGTGAAAGCGCGTATAATTAAAGCCAAGAGACAAGCATCAAGGGGGTAAATAGGAAGAAAAATAGTAAGAAGGAGCCTGAAAACATATGTCTATTCACACGAGGCTGTTAGAGATATGCGCTTTACTGATTAGTGCCAACAGATGGCTGCATAGCGTTTATACGTCTAGTGACTTCCTCAATCGTCAGTTACGTTTACGAACTCGTGGTGTATGGGCACCCACTTTATGAACTTATTGCGCCTGACGTTCACAGCCATCACACGTTTGCACGGACGAGTATCGCTGGGGTCTTTTTGGCCAAACGACTGCGTTAATTTGTTCGCGCTAACCGCTGACGAATTACGCGAGAGCGATCTTCTTTATTCGCAATGCCGGGAAGTGTTAGCGACTACTGGGTGTTTTTGATTTACACCCTGGAGACGAGCACAACCGATTGGAGGGGAACATGAACGCTTTAATAGTATATCTTTTGGTGCTTTGAAAAAAACGAAAGTTCCAACGAAACAGGCAAGCACAGGTAAGGAGTAAGGATAATAAGGAAACGACCAAACACCTCCATCAAGTCAGTAAGAAACGCTGCAGAACCTGATGCATAGGTTATAGTAGTTCCTGCTTTGGGTAGGCCAGTCCATTCCAGGGATGTTCTAGGCAAAAAAAAAAGGCTGATACGCAAGGGAAGCGCTGCTTGCTACTACTGCAGAAATGCCTTCTCACAAGTCTCCCAAAACAGCTCGTGTATTTTCATTCGCGCCAACCTTCTTCTGCGGAAACTACTATTTGCTCTTCTTCATGTTCCCATTCTTGTAAAGTTGCCTGAACAACACGGAAAACCAATGCTCCTACTAGCCCGGCCATGTACGCAGAGTGCGCGACACGAGTCTATGTACAGTCGTAATCATTATAAAAAGGAACATGGGAGCGCGTTGCAGACAGCCTCGAATCCTACTTGTGGTGCCCGTGCCTGCCACTTCCCGCACATTCTGAAAAGGTTGTGCTGTTTTGCCACCAGCTGCTGGCCAGAGAGGATTGCACATTTCTTCCACTTTGTTGCTGAAAGTGGCCACCACGTGTCGCCAATAGTAGAGTTCCACGCGCTCCCGTGTTGTCTTTCATAAAGCTCATGACAGTACACGGCATACAGACGCCGCGGTGGCTGAGTGGTTATGGCGCTCGGCTGCTGGCCCGAAAGACGCGGGTTCGATCCCGGCTGCGGCGGTCGAATTTCGATGGAGGCGAAATTCTAGAGGCCCGCGTACTGTGCGATGTCAGTGCACGTTAAAGAACCCCAGGTGGTCGAAATTTCCGGAGCCCTTCACTATGGCGTCTCTCATAGCCAGAGTCGCTTTGGGACGTTAAACCCCCATAAACCAAACCAAACCTGTACACGGCATACCCTTACAGAAACATTGGTGATACTTGTTGCCCAGGTGAGGTCCGCAGAGCGAACGCAAAAATCGTTGCCGCAAAGTTCGGGCGTGAGCTTGAGTCCGCGAATATGTGGCATATACGACCTTGAATACATTTAGACACTAAAGAAGAAGATGGAAGCGTGGAGCAAAAAAAAAAAAAAACGCTCACAGGCGTCTGTATGCTCTCCTTTAAGATAGGTTGAAACTTGAAGGTTCAGCATTCGGCATACGCTCAACAGATGCCAGCACCGTATACGACCTACGTACAATTGAACACAAAGCGCGACAACTTCAGTGTCGCTCACTATATGTTCCATAACATCTATCTAAACCAAGGTCAATTTCTTTCAACAATAAAAGAAATTAAATAACGTTGTTTAAAAATTATTCGGCGTCTATCATGACTTTTCGATAATGTACCAGTCTGTTAACCCGGACGTTCCATTGTGTAGGCGAAAATTACGAAACATAGGTGAAGCAGGCTTGTGAATACTTCGTCGCTGTACCATTTCTCCTCTACACCGTAACAGTAAGTACATTTATTTTTGCTTTTTTATCTATGCTTTTTGTTTCGCTATTTTTAAGTTTCATGATTTGTACAGAAGCACAAATCAACATAAAATTTGAATGTTATTTCTTTGTTGAGCGGCGAACGGATGTAAACGCTCCTTCAATACTGCTCACTCTGAGCTTATATTTTAATGACGGCATCAATAACATCTACGGGCAGCTTTGATAGACATTCCCAGTGGTAATGCCTTATGCCCCTGAATATTTTATTAAGAAAACGACAAGACCTGCATTTTTCTATGTATTGGGCTTTAAATTTTCCTAAGTTACGGGTACCACAAACAAACATAAAACAAGCGTAAACCGCGCCATGTAGCGTGGCCATGCCTACAGTTCTCTCCCCAATGTTGGTATGCAGCCCTTTGTCCTTTACTTACTTTTTCATCTATTTACATTGCACCGCTGCTTTAAATTTTTATTTTATTTATTTGTTTATGTACATACTGCAGACCATGGTTAGGTCCAAGCAGGAAGGGCAGGTGCACAAAAAGCAAAAGTATAGCAACAAAAATACAACAGTACAGCAAAGTTAATGTAGTAAAACAACAATACAGCAATGCAAGACAAAGCAGAAAAAAATACATAATACGCAATATCAAAGATGGCTGAGGAACGCGTCTGTTTTTCAGGGTTGATTTGGTTCGGTTAATGAGTTCCAGTCAGATATGGTGCGTGGGAAAAAGGAAAACTTGAACGAGTTAGTCCGGGCAAAATATGGTTTTAAAAGAGCTTTGTGACAGTGTCGTGTATTCCGTGTTGGCATTGGGGAAAGATAAGCAGAAGGGTCAAGTCTGAGTTTATTATTAAGAAGTGATGAAAGAAAATCTAAACGAAAATTTCGTCTTCTTACCTGTAGTTCTTCAATACCGTTAGCATGCATCAAGTCTGAGGGGGAGTCAGTGGGTAGATATTTTGAATATATGAATCTAATTGCAGCGATCGCTGCTCTGTTTACACTATTTCTTCGGCTGCGGCGATTGTCATACTATTTGCTTGCTTTCTTCGTTCTTTCGGCGACGCTCATCAACACTCTTAGCAGAAAGGAGCAAGAAGGGAGTAAGGTGTCCTATGGCGCTTTGCCTTTTACAGAAAGGAGTGCGCCGGATGACACCTTACTCCCTTTTTACACCCATACAGACGCATTAGTATTTAGAGTGATTAATATGCATTTGAATCACTGCATCCTCATCAGCATCATGATCATCATCAGCCTGACTACTCTCACTGCACGGAAAAGGCCTCTCCCATGTCTCTCTAATTAAACCAGCATTAAACCAGCATGTCTCCTTTGCCAGCTGCGCCCACTCTATGCCCGCAAACTTCTTAATTTCATGCGCGCACCTAACTTTCTGCCACCCCCTGCTACGCTTGCCTTCTCTTGGAATCCACTCCGTTGCCCTTAAGGACCAGCGGTTACCTTGCCTTCGCATACATGCCCTGCCCAAGCACATTTCTTCCCTTTATTTCGACTAGGATGTCATTAACCCGCGTTTGTTCCCTCACCCACACTGCCCGCTTCCGATCTCTTATTAACGTTACACCTATCAGTTTTCTTTCCATAGCTCACTGCGTTGTCCTTAACTTAAGCTGAACCCTTTTCGTCGGCCTCCACGTTTCTGCCCCATAGGTGAGTACCGGCAAGATAAAGCTGTTGTACACTTTTCTCTTGAGTGATATTGGTAACGCAAAACGTTCATTTGGGCGAGTTGGTAGATATTCATGATTTGAACAGCGCGAACTACAAGGGACAAGAAAAGAAGGGAAACAGGACAAGCGCTGTCCTGTTTCCCTTCTTTTCTTGTCCCTTGTAGTTCGCGCTGTTCAAATCATGAATATTGGTAACCTGCTATTCATGATCTGAGAGAACCTGCCATATGCGCTCCACCCCATCCTTATTCTTCTTGTTATTTCCCTCTCATGATCTGGATCAACGGTCCCTACCTACCCTAACAAGACATATTCCTTCACCACTTCCAGCTGCTCGCTACAAATTGTGAACTGCTGTTTTCTTGCTACTGCATGAACAGCAAACGTCATCGTTCGTTACGTCACCATCGAACCGATTACATCCCAACGCATCACCTGAAAACGCAACAAAGTGCCATACATAACTCCTCTGCAGAGAGTGTCGCCGCTTTCTTTCTCTTCTTACTCAAGCACCCGGATAAAAGCAAAAATGAATCGAAGTCGCTAATTTTGCCATTGTTAGAGCCTCGACTCTCCGTGAGACCTATCAGCACAATGGGACAATGGCGGGCAAATTACGGATCGGAACGGGAGTACAGGTTCCCTTGTCATATATAAGCAACCGGAACAGGCGTCACGCCATATTTCCGTCTACAACGCCACCTGAACACGAGGTTTCCGCTATAACCGTGAGTACCGTATACAGCCATTGAAGGGCGACTTGCTCGCGCCCAAGTAAGCACATGTGCCCCTGACTATCAGGTCATCGTCTTTCAAAGGGTGTGTATTTATGGAGTTCCAGCGCGAAAATCTTTCCAGTGGGTAATAAATAAATCATTACTACTACTTTTTTGTTTAAGCGGAATGACAGAGAGCTCATTTGTAGACCGAGTATAATTACCGTCACTGCTCTGTTTTGTGTTACCGCTCATGACTAGAAATTTGAAGGCTCATTGGAAACGCTAGAGGAGGAGCTTCGTTCGGTTCCTTGACGGGCAGCCGTCTGTTCCAAGACAACTCAGTCTCATCATCTGCCTTCGCCTCCTAGAGCATGCACCTCCACTCTACGGTTTAGAAATACTGGTCTAGAAATATATACGTTACAATAAATACGTGCTTTTATACGCGTCTTCATAGAAACGCGGCCAGTGCTCATTCAAAAAAAGAAAAAAAAATGTCATTTCTATGGCTTCGAGGACGTTTCAATATTTAGACATCGCGAGCAATAAAAAATTGCTAAAAAATCCTTAGGTAAATTAAAGCTTATGGCGCATGTGTGCAACCCTTTTCATTTGGATCTCAACATTTATGGGCTATTAGCAGACTACATGAATGCTAGAAAGGCCGACCAGGTGACCGCATCGTCTTTGTGTGTTCACCGGACCAATTTTTTTAAATGTAATTACTGCGAGTTGAACGCCTTTGCCGTGCACTTCTTTGCTTGTGTAGCTAGGCCCTGCTTGCACTCAGTGAGCAATTCGTCTTTTGAGCTGATGCGGGAATGGGCCAGGGCGCGGGCCCAGGCCCAGGCCGGGCCGGGGCCTTTGGTCGAGGTTGGGGAACGGGGCCCGGACTCGGTAGAGTGACAATGTAGCGGGCTTGAGCCGGGTCAGGCTTTGAGTCTCGGGCTCAGGCTTGTGCCGGGCTAGGGTCTGATAACGCGGCACGGGCTGTAATCGCTTTGAGTGCTCTAGACGCTTCGAGCAAGTTCCATGGCTCAAAATTTACAAATTTGTCCCCTCTGATAGAAAATAATAAATAAATACGCTCCCACAAGTTCCACGTGGTAATCTGTACTTTTCTGATTACAATGGTATACGAAAAGTCGCATGATAAGGTGGCACATTATTCAATATACCGCCTTTAATATACGGCCCCAAATGAAGTGAAAAAAAAATGGCTGCGGTTTAGCTCTGGTTAAACCTCGAATGACACGATAGCTACATCTGGCCGAGTGGAACTCGCTCAGTCGAATTGCAGTCTTTCGCCACTCCGTTTCGCTGGGCGTTCCTTCTTCATGTTCGTCCCACTTGACACGGCGCATGCGCACAGCTATTGCAGCTCGGTTTCGCCAGCGCGCCGCACCGCCGGCAGCAGCAGCTGCTCCGCACCACTTGACCAACCACGTGACCAGGGGTGGCCACGGTGGCCACGCTGAAGTTTCGAAGAGGTGGCGTAGTGTAGGTATCGCTACAAAAAGTTTCAAATCTATTAGGCATATTTCTTATGAATATAATCCTGAGAGGGTAAAGTAAAAGCAACCGGCGTCACTTCTGGGGGCACGCTCTCTAATGGCTTGAATGTCTCGCTTCGAGGAAGTTCAGAAAAAAAAATAAAGGCAACACTTAAGCTCCGCCTTAAGAATATGGCGCGATAGCTTTACTGGTTTATTGGCCATATATGCGAAATTGGTCACTATCCACATTTACATTCAGAGATACCTGGGAGTCCTCATGCCACCCCTGGTGCAGCGGTTAAGCGATGCGCAATTACCCTGCATGCGATGGCAAGTACTGTCACCGGTGGGGCTTGTGCAATACCACCTAGACTAAAGTTATCTAGGTGGTATTGGCTTGTGCGTCCCAGGTTGCTCTTTCTGAGCAACCTCTCGTGACCAAAGATTAATTTGTCTGCCACCACCCTAGATGATCAGTTTGCTCACGCTCCGGTGGGCGGGTTGTGTTGACGCCACAAGATCACGTGACCTAGGTGGCCCACCTGCCGCCTGGGTTGCCTCTCTGGGAAAATTTCCCTGATTTTTCACTCACGGTCAAAGACGCCGACGCTGGCTTTTCTGCGACACGAGCTACTTAACGCTGTCGCGTTGAAAAGGAACCGCTTTGTAAAGACGTAGACAAGAGCAAAAATGAGTGAAAACTTCTTTACGAACAAATGTAGCCGCTATATACCTCCAGGCAAGCTCTGAAGCCCCGAAAATTGGTGGCGCAGTCTGTGGACCATTTCTGAAGTCCCAGAGGTTTAAGTTTCTGTTAGCGAGTGGTGCAGTTAGCGATTATTCTGCTTGCAATTGCTGCACCGTAGCGAGATTTGATATATATACAAAAAAAGGGCGAGAGTTCGAGGTACAAATCTGTGGCCTAGGAGAACTGCGCCACCTCGTACACAAACACCCCCGACCGCCATCAAACTGCTGTCGCCATTTGGAGTCCTGATCAGTACCTTGAAAATTTTTTCAAAGGAGGGGAAAAGCCTCCCTCCGATAGAACAGGTTTCCGCGCTGGTTAACAATGTGTTGACATGAACTTCCCTCCCACTTGAGGGAAGCGTTTAGGACACACCTCTGGACATGGAGGTTTAATCACGTGGCCAGCCTTGTTCTTGGCTCATGATGATTTTTACTGCTTAAGAGATATACACTCAACCTAACCGATCCAACATTTGAATTGTATTCATTTCCGTGACACCCGGGTGGACGAGGTAAAAAGCCGTATTCCGCAGCTTGACTGGACCTCAACCCGTAGAAACAAAAGTGGGTCACGTGACAAAGTACCTAATCACAACCTAACCAACACAAAATAGCTGGGCATTTTACACCAAAACTTTTTTAAATTTGAAAAAAAAAAGATCATTACTCGGTAAGTATATAGTACACACAGGAACGGAGTCAAGAAGAGTATTCTACTGATTTATAAATGAAAATGACAGCTACCAAAGAATGGCACAAAATTAATGCACTTATAGACAGATAAAGCCACTTTAAACACATAATAAAAAATATAACAATCTCTGGAGATGCTCGGATAATTAAATAAATAAGAATGTATATACCTTACGAGCTGTTGTGTCCAACATCCTTGGATAAAAATTTTTGAACATTGCAAACCTGTAAGGTGCTGGCATGTAAATATTGAATGTAATGTTTATTCTTCCGATATGTAGCAAAATATGTCTTTTAAACAATTTCCATCGCTTTCATCGAGTAGTTAAGACTGTCATAGAAAACCAATAAGGAATGCCTTTGGCGATAGCAAAAACGTTAAAAGCAAAAAAGAAATGCAAGCCTGCCAACGGGAGAGTTCCGGATGTGTTGATTGTTATAGTGAAATATTACAATATGTGTAGAAATTGCGTTCATAAACTCTATCCCCTTAAAAATGCTTTTGTCTAAATTGTTGTGCATGAAAATATTCGCACTGGTATTACCAGCTCAAACTTGGGTTTCCATGGCTGCAAAACTGTATTAGGCGCCGGGTTTAACAGATCTATGCCGCTTCTTTTTATTTATTTTTGTCATTCGTTTTTGCGTGGCACGCCTTCTCATGTACACGAGGTAAAAAGAAACGCGACGACGTTATTCCTCAGAAAGGCTTACCGCGGAGATATCCTCTATTACGAAAGCTGGTTCCGACTTTCAGTGCGCATTGTGGTTATTTTGATTCGCGACCATTCTGAACGACCAACAGAAAAAAATAGTTAAAAACAGTTTATCTGCCGCATGAGCTCGTGTCGTGAGCGCGAGTAATCACTCCTCCCGTCCTGTGTGAATGTCACCTTGGAACGACAAGGCAGTCTTAAAAGCGAGGCCTCTCGCCGAAAAAGGGAGCGCGCAGCACAGGAGGATATATTACCTGCGTCACGGTCGCGCTTGGCTGTGTCGTGATTCTTGAGTTCTGTTCTCTATGTGGGTTAATGTTCTTCTCTATTTAGCGCTTTCTGCTTATCCTCCTTTGCGCTCGCTCTTTAGAGCCTGTTTTCTTTTAACTAGCGCAGGTTCCCAGGATACCGGGAACGCGGAAGGGCTGCTCGTCGTTTTTCACTGTTGTGTGCAGTAGGGTAGACGCTAAAGGAGAGCACAGAAGCTCCGTAACCTCCACTAAGAACTTCTGTGCAGTACGCGACAAGCAACGGTCGGCTTTAGTTCCCAACAACAAGCTTGCGCGAAAGGCCCCTCGAAGGCTGGTATGCTAAATCGTCCCTTATTTTTCGTTCTCCGCAGGGATTCTTGCGCTAACCATCACATTTTTGTGATTGGCTTTCTAAACTAGCAAAGTTGTAGTAGTTAAGCGATTATGCAAGAATAAGTGCAAGTACCAACGTCGGAACTACTTTCTGAGGCGTAGCGACGGTAATCCGCTCGAGATCTATGGACGTCTGCCAGTGAAAGCGCGGTCTGACTGCTCCCTCTGCCGTCTTAGCGCGGTGACACTGGACTGCTTCCTCCTTTCTCCTTGGCCAAAGGCTTTGGTACGTGTTCTGTGATGCCCTCTCCTTTGACTTTTTTCCTTCAGACCTCCTTGCCACTTTTATTTTCTTCTCTTAACACGCTTGTGAGATGGCCACTCACTTAAAGGTCTGCTACATGCCTCTTGGATTGTGTGCGAAGATTCAGGCTAGCCCGCCTCGGAATCAAGTGAGGGTTGTCCGTCTTGCCCGAGGAGCTTCTTGGTAAGGCACTGTGTGTATTTGGGTTCCGCAGAAACGCATAGGCGAGATACTATGGTCTCGTCTTCGGACAGCTGTAACAGAAGGGCAGCTTTCCTTTCATTTTCATGAGGGCTTTTTTTTTTGAGCGGTTAGTGGCACGCTGTTCTTGCAAGCGGCGGCTTGCAAGAAACCCAAATGCGCGCTTTGTCGGGATGCACTTCGCACTTATTTCGCCTTGGGCTTGATATAGGCTCTATTGTGCAATATGTCCCATTTTGGAAAGTCCTTTCACAAGAAGACAAGCAGGGCCCGACGTCACATGAAAGGGTCGACGCGTCGCTGTGGAGTTTAGCGCGACAGTTGAACGTCGTCTGTTCGTCCAGTGAAAGTTTCCCCTGGTGGGTAATGATGGATTTTTTTGTTAATGTATCCAGCCCTTGCGATAACGTACCGGATGTTTCATCTAAGATGTTCTTTAATTATAAAAATAGACTTTTTGAGTTCGAAGGCCGCTGTTGTCGATATAGTGTTGTCAGTGGTGTAACGGATCGGAATACAGCCAAGACGTGCTAACTAGCTGGCTGGTGAACTAATATTGGGTAATCAAGTTTTAACTATTACTATTAATTCCTATATTGAGAGACGTGTAGCCCATCGTAAGTAATATCCATATCAGTCAGTTTTTTTTTACAATTTCGAAAACGCAGTTACCCTCGGAGCTGTGGACCAACACATTTTGGCTATTGGGAGGAGTTAGGTGCACTGGAGGGGTTGCTTTGCCTGCAAGCTTTTCGAGAGCGCATGTGTTTTGGCGCGATTTACGTAAAATTTGCACCGCTCCTGTTGTTATACAAAACTGGGCAGCGCTACGATAAAAAGTGTAGCCGTGAGGTCTCCACTGTGTAGCAAATGATAGCAGATTGTGGGTATAGTTATTACAATTGGGCCATGCAATAAATAATGCAAGACATTTTTCTCAAAGAAAAACGGTTTCATTCTGGGGATAAATTTACCTTATCGTTCCGCAATTATTAGCCTACAAAACACTATTAACGCGATAGCGTTAACGAGCTCATGTCGCATAAAATTCGTCGTCGCCATCACGTCGTTGACCATGAGCGAAATATACCCAGAGAAGCAACCAAGGAGGCAGGTGGGCCTCCTAGGTCACGTGACCTTGCGGCGTCATCAAATACTGTCCACTGGATTGTGAGAAAATTGCGCACCACGGCAGGTGGCAGTTCAATTAATGATTTCTCGCTCGGAAACAGCAACTTGAGTCGCACAAGGCCCACCGGTGGCAGCACCCGCCATCCCAGGGCAGGAGCGCATCGCTTAACCGCTGCACCACTGCGACAGCAGTGGTGCGAGTACTCCCAGGACTCTATGAACGTAGTGAATGACCAATTCTGCATATATATGGGAATTAACCCATTACACTATCGCTTCATACCCTTAAGCCGGAGCTTAAGCGTTTGTTCCTGTAATTTTTCTTCAATATAGTCTATGGCCTTACGCCGCTAACTGGAAGAGCCTGTTAGCCTTCGTGGTACTACTCTACTAGCCTGTTTCTCAGCCAGCGCCTTACTTAATGACTTCCTCATCGTTGCTGTAGTGCTTGCTGCGCACTCCATTCTTCAGCTAGCCTCAGAGATAAAAGTCAGAAGGTGCGAGATACAGGCTGCAGGGTGGGTGCGGTAAAATAGGTCCACCGATGGTTACTTATGTGATCACCTCTCAGGGGGCCTTTCTTTGTCTTGGACAAAAAAAAGATCGGTGTCATATTTGTGGCAACGAACGCGCACGAATCGTTTCATTTCTGAACAATTCTACAGTAGGATCCGGAGTTGATCGTTTCACCGTGATGGAGTACGTCGGTCATAGTAACCCGTTCACAATTTTCGCAGCGGAGGGTGTTGTTTCGAACTTTTCGTTCCGAGGGGGCGTTGCGTGCTGCCACTCTATGGATTGCTGTTTTGTTTCAGGCTCGAAGTTATGAACCCGTGTTTCATACGCTGTGATAATTTTTATGAGAAATCGTCACTATGAGTCTCTTAACAAGCAAGCAACTTCGGCACAATTGTTCCTTTTCTCTCCTTTATGATCCTCTGTTAGCTTTAGAAAAACCCAGTGGGCACAAACCTTTGAATACCCTACTGTTGAAAAGTTAGTGTCGGCACTATCGATGAATAGAGATGACAAGTTGTCAAGCGAGCTATTTTACTGTGATCCGTCGATTACTTCCGATAAGCGTGTCCACACGTTGGAAAGTTGCGGGCGTCACAGCCCTGTGCGGCCGGCCGGCGTGCAGGAGATCAGACAGAAATCCTTGCCCTTTTTTTGAAGAAGACAGATGCCTCGCTGAAACAATCAAAGTACTTTTATCCACTCTCAGATCTCCGTAGGCATCCTGTAAGCGCCTGTGAATATTTGGGATGGTCTCGTTTTCCGCCGAAAGGAATGCAATCCCAGCTCTATGCCTGAAACGAACTTCAGTTAAAGACTCCAATTGGAAAGCTGCTTACAGCGCTGCCATTTATCGGGAAAAAAAATTCACGGCATGACACGGGAAGGTTACATAATGTCTCGAACCAAATTTCACAGTTTGGACACAAAATTTATTGAAAAAAAGAATGTGCTACAATAATTAAGTAATGTAGCACATTCTTTTTTTCAATAAATTTTGTGTCCAAACTGTGAAAGAATGTGCTACATTACTTAATTATTGATCCGGAGTTCCCGGGTTCGAACCCGACCGCGGCGGCTGCGTTTTTATGGAGGAAAAACGCTAAGGCGCCCGTGTGCTGTGCGATGCCAGTGCACGTTAAAGATCCCCAGGTGGTTGAAATTATTCCGGATCCCTCCACTACGGCACCTATTCCTTTCTTTCACTCCCTCCTTTGTCCCTTTCCTTACGGCGCGGTTCAGGTGTCCAAAGATATATGAGACAGATACTGCGCTATTTCCTTTCCCCAAAAAACCAATTATATATATATATATATATATATATATATATATATATATATATATATATATATATATATATATATATATATATATATATATATATATATATATATATATATATATATATATATATTAAGGAAGCCAACAGTTACCGAAACAAAGGTGCATAGGGGAATGTTTTCTATTTTTTTTTATATCCAGTGCCAATCAATTAGTTTTTAAAGAAAATTACTTATCAAGCAGCATAAATTCTGCTGCTTGATAAGTAATTTTTTTTAAAAACTAATTGATTGGCACTAGATATTAAAAAAAATAGAAAACATTCCCCTATGCACCTTTGTTTCGGTGACTGTTGGCTTCCTTAATATGTTTGTCAAACGAGCCCCTCACTTCATTTGCTTTGTCTGCTAATAGCTTAACGGGGGTCTCGGTTCTGGCAGTCTTGATGCCATAGGTAGCATAAGAGGGCTCTCGCACAGTTTCCACCCTCGCCGTTAATGACGTTCTACGTCACACTTGCGGTATTACAGGACGTGCTACGTCCACCGCTATGGACGAGGGTGGCGCTGGTGAACACTCTCAATGTTCGCTTACACGCTAAACATAAATAGCCACGAAAGCAGCAGATTGGACAGCCGTCGCCGTAGCTCAGTTGGTAAGAGCACCGGACGCGATATTCGGAGGTCGTGGGTTCGGATCCCACCGGTGGCATGGTTGTTTTTTCTGCTGCTTGATAAGTAATTTTCTTTAAGAACTAATTGATTGGCACTAAATATTAAAAAAAATACAAAACATTCCCCTATGCACCTTTGTTTCGGTGACTGTTGGCTTCCTTAATGTGTTTGTCAAACGAGCCCCTCACTTCATTTGCCTTGTCTGCTAATATATATATATATATATATATATATATATATATATATATATATATATATATATATATATATATATATATATATATATATATATATACTTAATTATTGAGCAAATTAGATTGTGACCGTTTTATTCGCTTTAATTTTTCGTTTTTACTTAGTGTTGCAGTTGGCTTAAGCGGCAGCTTAAAACCATTAATCGTTGACTTCTCAATGTCGCGAATTCACGGAATACAGTTTGCTTTGCCGTGTATTCACTACTACGTGGAGTGTGGACACAAAGTTCTCGTCAACATGTTCTAAACAAACTGCGCTTTCCGGTCAAAAGTGCCTGTCGTCACTGTGGGAAAGGTGCATGAAGAAAAAGCGGGAGCGAATATGCGACTTCCTGTTTTGCAGTATCGAGCCCAGTTTCCGTTTTTATTGAGAGAGGAACTGGCTTCCTCACAAATCCAGAAAATTTCCCGATTGTTCAGTACAACAGCCGCAGGTAGGCC
This sequence comes from Amblyomma americanum, assembly GCA_030143305.2. Taxonomy (NCBI): domain Eukaryota; kingdom Metazoa; phylum Arthropoda; class Arachnida; order Ixodida; family Ixodidae; genus Amblyomma; species Amblyomma americanum. The sequence goes on from JARKHS020034617.1 coordinate 20,920, forward strand.
TAATTTTTCCACCCCCAATTATCTCATCCCCCTGCTAACGAACGCTCCTAACGAGCTGTAGGCATTCCGACGTGTCATCCGCTTGCAGAACTATAGGCGTTTTTTGGTTGAAAGTTGGAAAATTGGTTTTTGTGGAAAGGAAATGGCGCAGTATCTGTCTCACATATCGGCGGACACCTGAACCGTGCCATAAGGGAAGGGATAAAGGAGGGAGTGAGAGAAGAAAGGAACGAAGAGGTGCCATGGTGGAGGGCTCTAAAGTAATTTCGACCACCTGGGGATCTTTAACGTGCACTGACGTCGCACAGCACACGGGTGCCTTTGCATTTCGCCTCCATCGAAACGCGGCCGCCAGGGTCGGGTTCAAACCCTTCTCCTGTTTAAGCCTACCCGGGGACCCTCTGGAGGAGGCTACAGGTTTAGAATTTACAGTTCCTTTTAGAGTCACACACTCTGATGAACGGCCTTTTCTGTTTTTTTTTTGTGTGTGACGCTAAGAACTGTGAAGGCTCCTCGCTGTAGCGTCCCTGCGAACGGCCACAGTCTGCAGCGAGCAGTTAGGCAGGCCTTAAACTGCCATTATGACCGGCGTCTTAAACCGATTCTGCATGTGAACAAGTGGGCGGGGGGTTACAAATGAAGGCATCCCTCTCGATGCGTACGACTCCTAACAGCGTACCTATTGTCGCGGGTAGCATAAACAACAAGGCGAATGGCCCGTGCAGCGTGCAAATTCAACCCGCGTTGCCGTTGTCCGCGTCTAGGGGCGGCAGGAGCAGCACACGACTTGCCGTGACTGACAGGCCTCTACGGGCGTTTGCAGATTGCGGGAGGTTGTCTGCGAGCGACCGCGACCTCAGTGATTTACAGCCCCCTCCCCCCCCTCCACCGCGCCGTCGGAAGGACCGCTCCGGACGTCGCCGGAGGACCGCAGGCAATATACCTGTCACCTGGACAGGCGGGCCCTCCTGCCTGTCACCTACGTCCAGTTCACAATGGCGAAGGAGGCGGCCTGGACACAGCGGTTGGTTCCGCTTTGGCGAAGAAGCTTCGCAGCGCTGCTACTGGTGACGGGATTAGGTGAGCTCCGACGATGTGCAGGCCCGATCAGCACTAAGTGTTGGTGAACAGAAACATTTGAGTTAGAGCAGCAGCGAAACGTGTATTAGCATGATGACAAACTGCAGTTCAAGGCTCAATACAGGCCGTGCTGTGCCTATAACGTTCTTTTTGGTAGCAATCGAGGCGTACACCATGCAGAGAAAAGTTCATAGAGGGCGATATCAATAAAAAATATTTACTTCATCGTTCTCTTTGCAGAAAGCCTGGAACCAGAACTATACTACTTAAATCGTTTGGCGCATGGTTTATACAGTTATCTAAGCGAATCCAAAACAACTTGTGTGCCTTGGATGCAGAGGAGTGAATTTTATTCGTCTCTGTCGTGTTCCGTAAACTTTTGAGAGCGCATGTATCCACCATTATTCAGGAATTTATTCACATTCTACTCAATAAATGTGAATATAGGGGCGCAGGAAACTGATGCTATTTTTCGAGGTTTGGTACGATATATGAACCACGCCGCGGTGGCTCAGTGGTTAGGGCGCTCGACTACTGATCCGGAGTTCCCGGGTTCGAACCCGACCGCGGCGGCTGAGTTTTTATGGAGGAAAAACGCTAAGGCGCCCGTGTGCTGTGCGATGTCAGTGCACGTTAAAGATCCCCAGGTGGTCGAAATTATTCAGGAGCCCTCCACTACGGCACCTCTTCCTTCCTTTCTGCTTTCACTCCCTCCTTTATCCCTTCCCTTACGGCGTGGTTCATGTGTCCAACGATATATGAGACAGATACTGCGCCATTTCCTTTCCCCCCAAAACCAATTACTTAATTATTTATTTATACGATATATGACTTGTTAACAGTTAGCTAGATGACAAGATGCGGCAGTTTTTTCGCGTGTGCCCTTAGACGACCTGAAGAACATCGCGGTTAGCTGAACTTTACAATAACCAAAAAGGATGAATGTGCATCACCACAGGTCCCTGTGGCTTGTGCGAATATTGGTGTCAAAAATGAGCTCCTGTTACATGCCTTCCAGAAAAAAAATGGCAAAAATCGGAAAAATATGCAGCACACAGGCAAGTTATGTGCTGTAAAAGGCAAAGGAATAAAAGACGAGCCATTTCGGGGGAATGGGGTCAAGGCTGGAAATCTAAAGAGAACGCTTTGTTAAAGCAGCAGAATAACAGCTAGCGCTTAAAAAAGTCGTGTACTAGGGTAACACTTAACAAAGTAACATTTCAAAGTAGGTTAACTTAACTAGGCTTTTAAACCTCAAAAGTAGAACTAATGGAACACAGTCAGCGTTAAGCAGTGTGCAAGCCAGGGCGCACTTACCGTGATTAGTACAAAGTTTTTTTTTTTCTTAACGTCATCCACGATTCACTTGCGTACTTCAAACAAAACATTCCTCCCATTTGAGGGACAGTCGTGTCGGCACGTTGGATAGGCACGAAAAAATCCAAAATTCCTTCTCACATGAAACTTGATCCTTTCGAAACCACTTTCAGCAGCGGCCTAATGAAAAACTCAGCCCTTACACAGTAGGGAATTGTAGTTATATTGATTTCAATGCAATTATATTGCACAATAAAGCCTTGGCAATCAAATGCACGTTTTGTAAAGAAACCAGACCCAAGTTGAGGTTGAAACAAAAAATTTATTTCCCCTTTCTGTCGCAAGAAACTATCAAAGAATCAGATTTTATTGCGAAGTGTTCCTAAGGAAACTGATTGACACTAATATAATCAAACATTGCTTATCTTTAGCTGAACTCATTTGGGATTCATGCAGGAGTTCTAAGAATGTGAAAAAGCAAGTTTATTGCTAAAAAATTCGAGTAACGCCCGGCGAAATGACTACAGCCAAGGGTTGTCGGTACTGAGACAAAGTACTCCTTGCATCAAAATCGAAGGGGCAGAACTGTCCCCACTGTACACACGAATAAGTCGTAGTCATATTGCCATTAGTATACCCCCCCCCCCCCCGCCCCAAGAGAGAACATTTTCAGAAAGGAGCCGGGCAGCGTCAGGATTGTGGAAGCCTTCTCTCCAGATATGGTAAAAAAATACCATCGATTAGGATAAGGAAAACAGAAAGGAAGATGGTAGGTACTTCACAATTGCAAACGTAACATCTTTTCGTTTGTTTTTTTTTGTTCGTGACTAGGATAATTATTAACAGACAAACGCACAAAAAACGCGTCGCTGTTTGGAAAGTTCAGCACGCTGTTAACAATGGCAAATGAAACGAAAAACTAGATGCTGAAACGTTCCAAAAGAAAACGTGATTAAAAACGCCCAAGGTGAGCTTGGCGAAATGGAAAAAATGATGAAGTAGAGACAAAGTTCAAGGAAAGCCACGTGTGTTCTGGATAGCAAATAACATGTTTGTGGCTAGGGTTGCGTCAGATTAAATGGAAAACAAGTCGTATAACGAAAATATTTCTGACTCCTAAGAAAAAATATCCAGCCTCAGCTCCCCAAAGGCCTGCTTTCACATTCAATGGAGTTTTTGTGGGATATTGCACTAGTGATAAGAACAAGAACGATTGCTAATGAAGAAAAAAGAATACACAGGTGGAAGAAAACTCTATGTAATGCCATCGGCTACTCGACACAAGATCATAAGTTTCAACCCTTCGCCAATTTGCTGTGATACGTACTGCTCCACTGCCATATTTTTTTCGGGTTTGCTTTAATGCTTCTTCTTTTCTACCTCATCTCAGGGCTACTGTTATAACTGCATAATTCTTAGTCTTGTCCTTATTTATGCACATGCACCCGGAGTTAGAAGTTTTGCAGGCTTAACAGCTCGTCCAGTTATCAGAGAGTAACAGTATTGAATACTAAGCCTTGGCGTCAGCGCCATTGCAATGTTTGCAGTTGTCATGTAACTGGAGATAAAACCCGCCGAAACAGTGTAAAAAAAGCCGCCACCGTCTGGAAGACGAAGTAACGAGCGTTAGCTGTTTGGTTTACTAGAATTCGTATGAATGAATGAGATTAAAGGGATGTACATCAATGTCCTTTTTCAAACACACTGTGGCAGTGAACGTATCTGCGAAATGAGCGCATCTGAGAGGAGCTCCCGAGGGAGACGACTCATTACGGATGGATGGAACATAGAAGCGTCCCCTTTGAAATTGGGTGGATTGCCACCACGCTCCGCTACGCGTGCACGCACGCCGCCTAGCGGAGCGATCGACGCCAAGCGCCATCTGTCAGAGAAATTACGATGCACGTCCACCCGTTGTCGAGTTACACCCCCCAAAGATACGCCCCAAACAGAATTTGCTTCGTTTGGGGAGGGGGGGGGGGGGGGGGGGGTGAAGGTGGGCATAGAATTCGGCTTGCGGTGCGATATGGTAACGCTTCAATTAGTAATTACATGTACACAATGTTTACCTATTATTTAATTGCGGTTTTATTTCTATAGCACAAACCATACGGTTTTATTCGCCTACCAAATTCGGTACACAACTCTTCCCGAATGGGCGCCCCTTGTTGTCGGAGTATATATAGCGGAACAAATGTATACAGACATTGCGGTCACGAAAGAGGAAAGTTTTGTTACCCGTTAAAGGACATTTGTTGAAGTTGAAAGTTTATTAATGAATTCAAAAAATGCTACAAGCGTACACAGCGAGAGGTCCCATGGTACAAGACCGCGGGTGGGGCCTCCCATGACAATAAATTTCATTAAGCAACAAAATAGAAAATACACACCACATTAATTAGCGACGCAGCGACTGAATAGATAGATGCATAGTCTAATATGAGTACCGAAATATTTAAATACAAACAATATAATGCAGAAGAATGTACAGTAACACACTCACAGATTCTACGATAGATAGTATCAATAATCAAAAAAGAAGAAAAAATCACACATTAAGAACGAAAACCTTTAATTTGACCTTGGCAAAGAAAGCATTTAGTTTTATGTCTAAGTTCAAAGAATTCCAAAATGATATGGATGAAAAATGAAGGCATTGTTTCCCGTAGTAGTTCTGACCTTAGGTAGTAAAAAGTTATTACGCAGCGCAAAACGTGTGACGATGTTGCTTATGATCGTGCCAGGGGAAAATATGCTTAGCGGGAACTGATGATGAAGAATCTTGAAGTATAGGATACCAATGTTGTAAAAATAAAGGGCCGAGATAGCTAGAACGTTTAACTCTAAGAACAAAACGCGTGAGGGTGACATTCGAGGGGTATAGGTGAGAGGGGAAAAAATGTGAGGATACAATCAATTTTAATTGCCGCTATCTTGGATTCGAGAAACCGAAACTATGCCGTCATTTCGTCCCCTGACGTCATACTCACATAGTTCCACCATATTGTACCGTGGCGTCATCATTGGCACGCGGCAGGTGGTTGTTTCTACAATGCTGTTGTAGATGGCGCTACGAGTCTCAATGCGAAATGGGCTGTTTTCTTGTTGCTGCCACAGATAGCGCTGTGATCTCAGGGTGGTAGCAGACCCCACGAAATTTCGAGACATGATGAATAAGAGCTAACGCTATTAAAACGTCAAGTTGGGATTTGGTCCATGCCATATCCCAGTGAATGTCCGTCGCAGAAACACTCTGCGGCTGTTGTAATTCGAGGCCACTTCCCCAAGCCACTTCCCCAGGCCATTTAGGTACGCTTTTCATAAGTTACTGGATGATTCGACTAAAGATAGTTTGCTAGGACGATAGTTTATCTCAGATGAAACACAATTCAATATGGCCGTTTTTGCTTTATGCCACCTATTCAGAGATTTTGTGAGGCACCAATATTGGGGTCAAGAATCTCCAAGCTAAGAATCTCCTCGGATAGTCAGTATTGAGCTAAATCTGTTAGTTGTTTGAGCAGATGAAACTACCACTGCACTGTCTTTGTGACCAGCGCAAGAAATTTCCCGCATGTACTGCTTCCTAAAGTATGCGAAACTTTGTTGTTTCTGCTTTCCACCTTTCATGTACAGCGGTCACTGTAGTCCAAGGACAGCAACCGCCGCGACCAGGTATGCAGTTCTTGAACATCATTCTTTTCGCGTCTGATTTGCTTCCCTAATGTGCTTGTTTAACAGCGATTGTACTGGCTCAACGCAGGGCACTGGGCCCAGTTTTCTGCTAGCATCTGCTGCCCATGTCCCCTGCACCGCTTTCCTGCCCCTTTCTCTCGTTTCACCGTCTTTTTTTTTCTTCCACCCCAATCTTCTCCCTGTCTGCTCCCTTGCTCCCTTTTTTATTTCAACTGTTGCTGCTGTTCGCGTCTTACCTTCCTTTTCGCTCTCCTCTGCAGCTCACAAACGTTAAACGTCAATCTGACGCGATAATCCTAAAGACCGCACCGCGGTCGAAACATCGACAGTAAATGTTTCTTTGAGAAAAGGAATTTATAAAGTTTTATAATTGTGTGAAAGCAAGCAATGAAAAAAAAAATAGTAAACCTGCAAATGGCACTGTAAGTTGTTGAAATTGGGTTATGCTGTCCTCACCGTATGTCTTCTTTTGTTCGCTCAGCGGAAGCTGAAACCCATTCTTTATAAGTGCACCACCAACCAATACTCATCCAAGTAATGAGATAATATCCCTTTATCAAAAAAAATTGGCGGTGGTTTAGCTTTGGTTAAACCTGGGGTGACGCGATAGCTACAGGTGGCCGAGTGGAACTTGGTCACGTGACCAACCACGTCACAGCGTGGCGGCGCCGCCCCGCTGAAGGCCCGGAATGCTACCGTAATGTAGCTATCGCTACAAAAGGAGCTCATAACTTGCGTGCGGATTCCTGAAAGGTGACCGCCGAATATGGCCACATTTTCTCAGCCGAATGCAGCGGCGTCGCAGTATTGTAGAGGTCCGCTCTTAAGCCTGTGCGGGTACACACTGTTGTAGTTATGCTTCGGCATCTGTAGCTGGCATGTACACGTGTTTGGCTCAGCAGGTGACCCCTGCTGGTTCGGCAACTTCGCGGCGTGCCAGGCGGGCTGCATGCAGTTCTTCAACTTCGGAGGGAGCTGCCAAGGATTCCGGTGCATTTGCAGCCCGATCCCCTTCTTACCAGGGGCCCCTCCGCCGATGGGATCTGCGGGAAGTCGAATGAGCGAGGAACCGAGTGAGGGTTGTAGCTCGCTAAGATCAAGCACTTTTTTTTGCTATTTCACGCACGAATTAACCGAAAAGGGAGTAAAAAGGGTGTAAGCTGTCCTCTAACGCACTCTCTTTTTGGGTAAAGGTATTCTACCCAAGCCTTGGGGTAGATTTCTATCACTGAAAATACGGAATACTCAAGGCTGTCAACGGAAACAAATTTCCTCTTCAAAACATGAAAAGTTCTAGCACATACGAAGATTTGAGCCGAAGCTTCAGTCTCCGCCATTTTCTATGCCCAAGACCTCTGAAGCCGCGATTAAAATCCGCCTCTTATTGCTAACTGAATTAAGTTACTATGCTTTGCAGTGGGAATACCTCTCCATTGCCAAGAGTAGGCATTCCGTAAATTTCGTTTCATTCCATTTATTCAACGCACTGAAGTACATGAGGGCACGAGAGACAAACGCTGCCTCGTGGCCAGCTTGACAAGCTCGCGCCCCCGAATACATAAGAGCAGGGGCAGACATGGTATAAGCGGTGCGTTAATCAGTGAAACATCACAATCTGTGAACATAACTGCCAGAAAGAAATTAACTTCATATTGAGAGAGATTACACGATTATAAAAATGCATCTGTAATATACAAATTTTACAGGCAAAAAACTAGCGACGTCGTTCACTGAGATTTTACAAAAAAATTAAGAAATACAAAATGCTTTATATATAGCATTTACAACCAAATATACATGCATCAGTATACGTATGCGATAATATAAATCAAGTGTACAACACGTTAGCGTTTCTAATATACTCATGCATCGTATCATTAGTAGGGAAGGTTATTTAACAGTCTTGAACTTAAGTCAGATAGCATTTGCATTCCGCCATTTGTTCTTGACGAAGGAACCTGCCAATGTTCTTTATGCCGTGCATGATATAGCTCATAGCTTTTTACCCATGTTAGCCAAATGGTTAGCAAGTTAGCAAGTTAGCATGTTAGCAAGTTATTTCGCTTTTTATCATCTATGATGGTTCTACACAAACAGAAATCGCAATAGTATTTCGTGTTTACTAAGTTCAGTTGTTTAAACGGTGTACAGGTTGAACGTTGTGAGGGTGAGTTTGAGATAATTCGTGCAATCTTACTTCGAACACGACCAATTTTTGCAGCATTATTGCGTGCACTGTGTCCCCACACGAGAAAACAGTATCGCACAGGGGCCGAAAAAGTATGCGAAAAAGCAAAAGCCTTATAATAAACAAAAGTACATGGCGGTGGTAATTAAGCAGACCTGCGGTGCGACCTAATTTGATTGTTACGGAGTCAAACTAAATCCCACGGCATATGTGCTGAGAATATAATTCCTAATGTTTTGAAATCATTTACGATATCTATGGGTTTTTCATTTAGAAAAAGATAGTGGCCTTCCTTTGAACTGCTTGCCTTTTGATCGAAAAACTACAGCTTTTTGTATTAGCATTTTTAGTTAATCCATTACTAAATAACCAGTCAGTTAGCTAGATAGAATTTGATTCGCACGGCGGAAAAGTTTCACTGTCACCATCTGCAATAAACAAGGTGGTATCATCAACGTAGATTATGTATCTTACGGACTGATTAATTCATAGATAAGACCCCAAAATAGTGCCTTGCGGAACACCAAATGATGTTAAAGTCAAAGAAGACCAATTATCTAAAGATACATGCTGTTTACGGTTGTCAAAGTAAGACTTAAATCATATTAAAAGCTCAGTCCCGTGCACCATACAATTCTAACTTTTTCAGCAGCAAGTTCCGATTTAAGGATTCAAAGGATTACTAAAATGAAAAAATTTTCCTACGGCAAAGTTTTTTTGTTCAAAGTTCTCTAGAATATATTCTTTTTGGTTTAGCAGATCAAGTTCGCTGGAGCAATGTTTTCTTAATCCAAATTACAGTCATGTATTAAACTATGCTTATCGGTGAATGACACCAAGCGAGTAAGAACACTCTATAAAACCTTTGAGAAGATAGGAAATATTGAAATGACCGGCCATTCTGTAGCTTGTTCGTGTCTCCCTTCTCATAAAGTATGTTGACGTTAGAAATCTGCTATTCAGGAGAAAAGATGCCGGCATTGAAACAAAGATTAAAGATGTAAGTTACGGGACCGGCAGTAGTGTCCGCTACATATTTTACTGGGTGAACTTGGCTATCGAAGAAGTCACAAGTAGTATTTTTTTTTATTTCGTAATTACTGCTTGAATCGCTCATTCCGTTACAGGGCTCAGGAGACCCTATTGCGAACACTTTGGCATCACATAGTGTGTAGTGCCGTCAACGACCGCTGAAAAAGGGAGTGACTATATAATCATTGAACCTATCTGTCAGCTCTTATTCCAGTTATGCAGTTCGTGACCTACCGGCTCTAAATAGCGTGTTTATGCTTTTGCATGTTCTTGCTGGGTCCGAACCTGTCATAAGACGCTATTGAAGTGATCTATCCTTGCACGTTCAAGTGATCGAAATCTGCTCCGAGAATTAGGCAGCATACCGTACCCCTAAAATGGAATGCGCCAGAGGATAGCTTACTCCCCTTTCAGGCCCATATAAGTTTATTCGTGTTTAGAGTGCAGGGATGGTAGCGTTCGGGTCACTACGCTGTCAGGTTCGATTCACGCGACAGGCCTGATTGAATTGTTCTTGTACATGGACCTGGCGCTAGCGGACTCAGCGGCAACAAATAGAGCCGCAGAAATCTTGCGTAGACGCTTTATCACAAGCAGCCGAACGGCCGGCGCAGGGCTTCCTGCACGCCTCATGCACCACGTTTCGCTTTGGTGCATAAGATTTTCCGCAATTCATCGCGCTGCAGGGCTGTACCCAGAACGCCTTTTCCCTCGTTTCAAAAAGGGATGTAACATCGCCTTGTTCATGGCTGCGACCTACTCACCACCAGCACTAACAGACCACGCTAATTTAAAATTTAATTAGTGAATTTCGGTTAGTTAGCTGAAGTATCACGGTCGTTTTTATAGTAGCTCACGTCCACCGTGGTTCACCGTTTGTTCCTGAAAAGATCTTCGTTCTATTACGAACTTCTTATACTTAATAATTTTTGAAAGCGTTCGCTGAAACACCCAGTATAAGGGCCTTTTGTTCCTTTGCAAGGAATAGAAAGTATATCCGCCTTTATTTGTTATCCGCTTTACATACATATTAACATTATTTGCTAGTCAAACGCACGCATGTTATGCCGTCCAGGTCACTAGTAGTGCGTTATGCGTGTTAGGGTTAAATGAACTGGCTACTGCACATTCGGGAATGAAGTGGTGGCGCACCACTGGAGCATAGAAAAACAACGGTTGCGTCACGTCCTGCTTTACTAGCCTGGACACGGCAGACGCGCTCTGGGGTGCTCCCGCGACGAAGCCGCAGGCTTCATGAGCGAAGTTTCAAAGGTGGCAAGGAATACCCGCGGATGCAAGGCTGTTCTCGCCTCGTTAATAGACGTCTTTAGCATACCGTGTTACCGTTACCGTTCCGGAGTACCGGAAGGCCGCCCGCAGCCAATGCGCATGCGCAAATCGTCTTGACGGCGCTAGATGGCGCCAGATACCCGGCAGCTGGGCGCGCGCCTACCGCGTCGGGACCAATCAGCGAATGCTCACTGGCGGTGGGCGGCGGGCGGCCTCCCGGATCTCCGGTAACGGTCACGGTGACGCGGCGGTATGCTAAAGGCGTCCAATATGGACGACTAGAATTATGGGCGATTGTTCGGGGGGGACAAAATTTCTCAATGTACTTGGGCCTCGTTGGAATGAACACTCGCTGTCCGGACTACGGACAGTGTGTAAATTCTCGGAACCCGTGGGGCCTGTGTATTTTTGCCGCGTTAATATGAACAGCGAAGAAAGAAATCTCATCGGTCTTCTCCGGATCTTTTACTTTCCTGTATTTTGAGTGCAATACACGAGCGAAATGCAGTAAGTGCAGACACATTGTTAGATTAATCTTTTTTTTCTGGGTTCGTACTTTACAGTGCCAAGGTTCCCGGTAGGCGCGCCTTAATATTTGCCGTATTTTGTTAATGGCTGTGGAAAAACTCTCTGCAACTTCTGCGATATTGAAAGCCTTATTAAGCAGCTCTCAGCCGAATGTGTATTACAGATATGTACTTGCGGTTCATCGGATGTGAGCAGATTTAATGCGAGATGGGCCCTCACGTCACGCCATAAAGCGCCATCACGTGTCTCGTGGACATCTAACGGCTACAAGGATAATGCGCTTCGAGTTCTCTACTTTGTGTTTAATTTCTATTTCGCTGTCCCCCAATATCCACAAAAGTATACCTGAATCGATTTTTTCTTTTTTCTGAATTTTTTTCCCACAATTCGTTATTACGGACGATTCGCTTAATGGACACTTTCGTCGGGAACCATGGTGCGTATATTAACGGGAAACGACTTAAGTGGTGATAGTTAGTTCATCGCTGTCTTTTCCAGTGTGCCGCTTAATTTGGGTTGGTAGAATTCCAGTTCATTTCAAGCTTTTTCCTGAATTAAAGTAGTGATAGCACTAGCTTAACCGTTTGATGTCCAATTTATTAAGTAATTATAGAAAATAATCGTTACCTTCTTATTTTGCTAGCCAATGCATCCACGTTCAAATTCAATATAGAAATTTTGTTAGCTCGCTGAAATGAGCGTAATCGATATGTCGCCAATTAGCAGTACAAATCATTTGGTCCATTTCGTGCAGCTAGTTCCAGCTGTGTGAAATACAAAATAGATGGCTCAGTGTTAGTAAGCATTTTTTATCGAACAAATGTCTTCCTATCTTCTCAGAAACATTTGCCAAGAAAACAAAAGAGGGTAAATAGTATGACGATGGCTTGAAGTCTCATATGTCCAACATTCTTGGACAAAAAATTTTGAATATTGGAAAATTATGAGGTACTGTTATGGAAATATTCGAGGTAAAGGTCCATTCTTCTGATGTTAAGCAAAATCTTTGTGTTAAAGATTTTTCCATCCTTAGCATCGATAAGTTAAGAGTGCCATATAAATCCGATGGGGAGCGGTTTTGACGATAGAAAAAAAAACGTTAATAGCAAAAAAACAATGCAGGCCTGACGACGGGAGATCTACAAATATATTTATTTATTTTACCCTCAGGGCTTACAAAAACCTTGCAGAGGGTAGGGGCAGAAATACAAATGGCACTCTGCAATTTCATTAAAGGAGAGAAAAAATAAAGGCAATAGAATAAAGCAGAAAATAAAGGCAACAACAACAACGGAAAAACAACAAGATAAACGGCAGTTGTCTAAAACACACGGGTAGGTTGCAGATCCGCAATAGATCGGTTCAGAATACAGCATATGAAGTTAGATGGATTCGCGCGAACTTATTTTAAAAAAAGGAAGGAATTTCGTTCTTTCACTCGCTGCTTCATTTTATAACCTTCACGATTCTTGCTCGCTATGCGAGTGCACATTTGCATGTTTCGAATGATGACGGGAAGAATAAAATGCTTGAAGGCAGCCGGTTACAGAGCGCCGGTCAGCAGTTGCATGATGTTACTCTCAGCTCTCGCTATCGAAATCTGATTAGTCATCACGGGGATGCGAACGCGCATAAATGAATGTGAATTATACAAAGCGAAAGCTGTCGGCATTGATCGTGTTCATTGGCGTTGGCGGTGACAACGATATATAAGTGGCGCATGCGCAGTACTGACTAGGGACGCTTACCCGAAATGCGCCTCTGACTAGCCCCAACCCAAGCATGCGATTGGCTTTGTATGTCATGTAGTTAATATGAATCTTTCAGGAAAGGTTATTCGTAACGTGTACTCCAAGGTACTTATAAGCTGAAACGGAGTCGAGTGGAGAATGATTAATAGAGTAGCTGGGACAGGATGATTGACTGAGGTAAATCCTTATTGTTTGGCGTTTCGCAGCGTTGAGTTCCATCTTACAAAGAGAGCACAAAGAAGCGATATTATTTAAATCAGTCTGGATAATTGCCACATCAGAAGCATTAGTTATTTTATGGTTGATTACACAGTCATCAGCGAAAAGGCCAATAGAGCTAGAAGCACAGTTGGGTAAGTAATTAATATAAATAAGAAAAAGCAATGGAGCCAAGGCGGATCCGTGAAGCACTCCTGATTGGACGGGTACCTCAATGGAGCCCGTCTCGTTAGCTGCGACGTACTGGATGTGGTTAGAAAGAAATACGATTATCCAGCTAAGTACTACAGGATCGATGTTAAAGCGACTGAGTTTTAGTATAAGAAGCTGATATTTAATATTTTCAGAAGCCTTGGAAAAATCTCTAAACACACAATCAGTAACGAACCGTGAGTCTAGAAATAAATGTAGATCATTGGTGATAATAAGTAGCTGTCTTTCTCATGAGTATAATTTGCGGAATCCATGCTGGGAGGGATGGAAAAACTGGTTTGTTATAGTGATAGTGATTTTTATAGTGAAATCTTACAACATACAAACATTAGCGTTCATAAACTCTTTCCCGTTCAAAAATTAGTTTGTCAAGAATTGTAGGGTATGCTTCGCGCCACCTTTTTCTTCACACACCTTGCTCAGAGTAATACCAAACATTTTTTAGCGGAAAGCGCTGGGTGCTGGAAATATTTTGGCATCAAACTGAGTGGCATACTACAGTGCTTCCACTCATTGTGGGACGTTCTTGTGATAAGCGTTTGGCATATTGTGTGCGAAGCGCACCGTATGTCAAACCGTCAACCCTGGCAATACCCAAATATGACAGAACTCTCTCGGGAATTAATCTGCCTTCCCCCCCCCCCCCCCCCCAATGGCCACTGAAACTCTGTTGGACGTCCTGGGACGTCTGAGACGTCCTGCGAACGTCCAATGAAGTTTCAGTGCCCATTGGGCTTTTCCTCTCAGCCCGTGTGTGTCGTGCGCGTGCAGGAGAGGTGCCGTGCATGACAGGCAACCACAGGTGCAACCAGTTCTGCGTGGAGCACACCGGTTACGGCGGTCAGTGCCACGGACAGGCTTGCAAGTGTGCCGCCTTCAATAGGTACGGGAGCCCTTATTTTCACGTGGCGTAAAGCGAATGAACGCGTACCCGCAAACCAGCACTTCTTCTGATAAACGACAGGGCCAAATTAGCGCCAGGGAAACCTTGACTTGGCCTTTAATGCGATACAAAATAGCGGAATCAAAGGTACAATGTGGAAAATATTTGAGAGAATATAATTTAACTGTACAAAAAACATTTGACGCAGGCTCATCGCAAATCTGTTGACGCTTATGAAAAGCGAAAGGCGCTTTTCTGCAATTCGTTCCTCAATTCTTTAAAAATTTCTTTCTGAAAATCATTATGCAATTCTTTACTTTTATTTCTGTTGTTTTTATTTTTGTTTTCTTCTTCTTTATCTTTTATTTGTCCGCTTCTTTTCATTTTTGTTCTAATTTTCAAATTTTTAAATTTGATCATTTGATTTTATTGTTGAATTCATTTTTATTTTATTATTCTTATTTTGCGCTCCGCTGCCTCCCAAGTTCGTTTTGCATACCGACATGACCTTGAAGAACGGGAGCAGTAGAGCTTTCGCTCTAAAATATAATTGTATGCAAGCGTGGAACATTCAATTCGCCGTGCATATGAACATGCACCTGATGACAACAAAAGCAGAAGCGAAAAATGTAGATACTGTACTTGATAGCAAATTAGCGTGCGTAGCGCAAAACATTGACATAAGACAGATTTTTTCTTTATTTCATCTTTCAAGTTGAATATCAAACGTTTGCAAAATCTGCTGGACCAAAAGCCGAAGCAAGTGCAGGTCCATTGCATACAATCGTTATTACAGCAAGAGAATATACTTAAAGCTCGGTTATACATGATCAGTCAACAAAGCAATGGCGGTCAACGCTCAGGAGCCGACGTATAAAAGATCAACAAGCATAACGTTCCTTAATGTCGATAAAGTAGAAACGCTTAGTAGAGGACATGAAGTTGCTAGCCATTTTGATTTCAAATTGTACTGTATTGCATACTTTCTAGCCGTAATATTAAATTATGCACTCTCCATAGGTGTTTGCAGTTACAGAGGAATTAAAGTTAATATTGATTGCATTTCTAATATTCCTGTTAGGCTGCAAGGAAACGTTAATTGAAAGTGGGTAATTATTCCGCATTTTGTTATTGACTGTCATCGCGATTCGCATTTCGTATACCAAAGAAAATGGCAAAGGAGTTCTGGAATGATACCTGTTAGAGTAGCTAGGTTATTATACGCGGTGCTCTTTTCTGCAACGAAATAATTGGATCAACGCAGGACCTGTATGTATTAGCCCACAACTCGCACGCACCAGTAAGTCAAGTAACAATGAAAAAGAGAGACAAATTAGTTCAGCACAGATATGAACAGACTTGTTCTAAGTAGGATGTAACAAGCTGAGGTAATCTTAGAACACACGGTATCAGTATTTTTCTTCCAATTAACATTGTTCATTATCAGTAGAAATGTTACCAGGGCACATATGAAATTGAATATCGATTGCAACTGATGCGATTGTGCCTTGATCTAAACATAATGTACTTTGTTTTAAAAGAATTTATTGTTAACTAGTTCGTTTGAAACCATGCGTAGATGTGAGATAACTCGTTTATCTTAGCCTCAATTTCAGGTAGACTGTATCCTATAAAAACTGTTGCATTGTCATCTGCGTAGATCACCGTTCTGAATTTTGTCAAGCAGAGGGGAAAGTCATTAACGCAAACGGAAAATAGTACAAGGCCTAAAACCGATCCTCGAGTTACTCCAGCCAAAACAGTTTCATTTTAAGTGTTTCAGGTGAACATTTTATTTTCTGTTAGTAAGATAGCTTGTAGAAAATCAAGAGTGGAATTCCTAAAACCATAGTGCTCTAGCTTTTTTATTGCTTCTTTATTTATGCAGTACTGCAAGCCTTGGTGTGGCCAAAGCAGGAGAGGCATGCAAACATTAATTCAGAAAAATTAGAGTAGCACAAGTAAAAGATAGATTAATTAACAGTGCACAGAATATCATCCGAAGAATATTAAGACTGTATGATTAATAGCGTCAAATGATTTCTTTTGTTCTTGGAACAGAGCTACAGCTATTTCATTATTGTGCAAGGATTGAGAAACTTCACTGCTAACTGAAGTTGTATATGACTAGAGAATATATTTGTTAACGTTTTGTACCGAATAACATTTACAATGATAGTAAGTTATTTAGCTACCATCAAATGTCATGCAGTTTGTCTTACAGTTACAATTACCATTACAACTAGAAATGTAGAGCTTCACTTCAGTGCCAGCACTGCCATAAGCGTCATAAACTTGAGCTGTAACTTGGAACATGGTGATAATTTTTACTGATTGGAAGATAAGATAGAGTTAAAAACTCAGTGGTTGTGGTTTGATACCGGCCGCGGCGGTCGCATTTCGATGGAGGCCAAATTCTAGAGGGCCGTGTGCTGTGCGATGTCAGTGCACGTTAAAAAAACCCAAGTGGTCGAAATTATTCCGGAGCCCTCCACTACGGCGTCCCTCATAGCCTGTGTCGCTTTGGACGTGAAACACCATAAACCAATCCATAGGTTTAAACAGCGCTTTACCCAAATTTCGAGCTCTGCATTCTAAAACTATACGGTCGTTTATTTAACCACTCAGCAATTCTGGCGGAAGACTTTATTTTTTAAAATATCTTCTTTGTTGGACAGGACACGAAATGGCCTTCTAAGTGGTCGCTGACTTTAATCCACGTGGATCCAGTGATCGCATTGAGTCAGCGTCATGCGGCTGCTGTGGGTAAAGAACGAAGTTACGATATAATGATGAATGAAAAAAACGCTTAGACTTTAAGTACAGACCCTGTTTGGAGCACCTGATAAAGCGATTAAGTGCGTTGCTCTAATTGCTCCAGACTAGATCAGGTGAACCGAGACAATAAATGGCTAATTGTACTCCGACCCGCGTAACTTTTTTACTTCCATACTTCCGTGGGAACCCCACTACAACGTACTCAGGCGCTGTGGGCACATTAATAAATAAATGCCTCACTAACTAAATAAATAAATGAAACATCGATCACTCGCATTTTTGTAAAACCTATTGACAAGGAAGCACATCAATTATATGGTTAAATGTCATCGTAACACTAAGAAATAACGAGCATTTCTTGGTTACAACCGCGGAAAATTTGCGGATGAGCTGACTGAGCTGAGTAGAAACGTTCTGTGATCCGACTATTTTCACACCCTGATGGGGACCATTTTTGGAAGTTGGCCAGTGGACCGAGACATCACAATGCACTTTTTTTTTCCTTTTTTATGTATTAATTTCATAACCCTCAGGGCCTGAGGACATAAAAGAGGAGAGTGGGTTACGTGCAATGTTGATAAGGAAGCAGCCGAAAATATTGCGAGGTTTGAGGCGACTAATAAGGAACAAGAAAACACAGCAAAGAAATTTGCTAAGAGACATTTGTGGCGGAAAATAACGACAAACACAGTAAAGACAAACGCAAAGATTATTGACCAAACTGCTGAAAAAAAAGTTTAGATGTGACATTGAATTTATTAATAAATTAATTTGAAATGAAGGAACACCTCCTTTGTGACGAAGGTCAGTGCCGGCTGAGGCATAAGTAGGGGTTTTTAGTAGCCTGCTTTTAAGGGAAGAATCCAAGCTTGTAGTAGGTCTTGTGAATTAAACGGAGTGTAGCAATTTTTCTCCGTTAAAAGAAGTGCAAATGAGAGGAAGTTTTCATAGTGGTGACGCTGGAGTTACCTTATTGGTCTCTATCTCTTCATTCTTCCCTTTGGTGCATTCCAAATATAGGTAGGTGTATACCTGTAGCTACCCGGCACTCGCTTCCTAAGTAGTCGCATTTGATAAAATCACTTTACTGCGTTCGCGCTTCATTTGTGCCTCCAGGCACCGGTGTCTCAGAGACGACCATTCCCACTTTTTCCCATGCAGTACACCGGTAATTACTGTCTTCTTCTTCATCCTTTGTTGCAGGCGGTGACGATGGCAACAGCGCCTGGACGGCCACCTTCACCAACTTCCGGGCTACGCAGCACACAAGAGAATCATTAAAGACTCTCGTCCAGACTCGCACCTTCACTATTCTTAGCTGCGCGGCGACCTTTTTGTTGCATTAGAAAAACCCTATAAACCAACACGTTTCTGGGTGAAAAGAATGGCGTGTCAGGCTACAGGGCTACTCACTGCCGAATGTCGTCCCGAATTTTATTTTTTTTCACAAGCGCACAGCGGTGAGCGAAGTGCACTGCCCATAACTTTTGCTGTTTCCCTCGACTCGGGTTTCCCTTTCCTCAGTTTTCCCTCGACTTGTCTCCACGTTCTGCTTAAACTACAAAGGCCCCGGTCGGCGCCCGCGGCTACGCGGCTCTGCGGTTTCTCTACACTGACTACTTAGCGCCATTCTGAGATGTTGCCGCCCTCCTCCTCGCTTTCACACTCACTCTCTGTTTTCCTTCTCTTCCGCACCTGCATAATGCACCGCACGGCAGGGAGTGGTCTATCAGCGCTAGCTGTTAAAGTCAAGGCTCCCGGCCTCCGCGTAGTCGTTCGTCACGTGATCACGTGACCACCCCCTGCACATAGCTGCATGACGCGAAGAGGTCGAAGCAGCGCAGCGCCCTTCGCACTCACCGAAACGCGCGAAACATGAACGACGTGCCCAAGCCTCCTCCCAAGCAGCGAAGGTAATTGGCCCAATAGGCTGGTCCCACAGATGACCAATGTGATACCATCCATTTCCAATATTAGGCCAATTACCAGTGCTGATTGGGCTGTCTGCGACGCCTGTTTCTCGAGGTGCGAGCCCGCGAGTTCGAAGACGCTCGTGAAACGCGCCAGGATTCTCCAGTTGTCGCTACCCCGGTTATCGCCGATCATGTGTAATGGCCGTGTAATTTTATTTTCTGTCGGAAAATGGTCAGAACTTCAACACATCTGCGAGACATGGCCTCGTCGTAACAGTTGCAGTAGCGGTTGCAAAAACGATTGCCCGCTGAGGGTTGAAGCGTCTGAAACTATATAGAGAGTGTCTATCCACTGATTATCCACTTAGATTTAAAATGTATAGACAGATCATACAGGAAACAAATTAAGGTGAGCAGGCGTATCAGGCACGTAGCCAGGAATTTTTTTTCGGCAGGGGCCCAAGGTAATTTTTTCTAACTGGCGTTTTGTGTAAGGGGGGAGGGGGGTTCTTCGGGCCCCTCTTCTTCCATACGTTCCTGAGGTTTTGTTTATTCAAGAAGCTATAAACTACCAACATTCAGTGAATTTTTAAGTATGGAGGTGCGAGATGCACACGTATATGAATTGCTTGCTCAGGGATAGCAATACTAAACAAAGAAACAAACTGAAACAAACTTCCTTTCGAGTAAACTCGTCCCAGAAGGAATTCGCAGACGAAATAAATCTGATACCGCGCTTATCCGCGCTTAAGAACAGTATCGCTGAATAAAGCCGCGGCGTGTCCGAATACACGCATGTGGGAGAACGTACGCACGAGCCCCATGTCCAACATTCTCGGACAAAAATTTCAAAACTGGAAAATTGTAAGACACTGTTAGCGAAAAATTGAAAGTAATGGTTCATTCTTCATATATGTAGCAAAATCTTTCTCTTAAAATGAGTGTTTCCATCGATCGCATCGAATAGTTAGAGAACCAATGGGGAACGCTTTTGGCGATAGCAAAAACGTTAATAGAAAAAAATACAAGACTGCCGTCAAATGATCTGCGGATATATTGATTGTTATAGTGATATCTTGCATTATATGAAAACGTTGCGTTCAAAAACGGTTTCCCGCTCTTAAATGGTTTTGTCCAAAACTGTTGGCACATGACAACATTCACATGTTGGACGATGCATCTTCAGCAGAAACATTATTCATATTATTGCGCCCAGTTTTTTTTTTTATTTCCACTGCTTTGATCCACTCCTTCGCTTTATTCTATGATACACTTCAGCCACTTTCTCTTTCCTGAGTAGAAGGCTGAGGTCTTTATTGGATTTGTTGGGAACATCCAGATCCTTGCCCAGCCAAGGATGGTTGCTGAGGCTACCCGCCATTCTTTAAAGCTAGTACTAACAGCAATTTCTGAAGTTCCTTCCCTTTGTCATCCCTAGGTAGTAGAACTAACTTATTAGGTCCTCTACACCAAAGTTCTTTATAAAAATGTACAGAAAACAATTTTCCTGTACCTTGAGCTCGACTCTTAAATATCATTGGGTGCTTATGCGCCACTAAACCCAACACAACACAACTTTTTATACGCATTTTGAATGTTCTACATGGGCAATTAAAATAGCCGCACAGACACTGTGAGCTGACAATCGTACCACAAAAAAGAAACACTCAAGCCTGTCTCCGATTGTAAGGCTCTCTGATTCAACTGCTGCTCTGCGCTTGGTCGTCGCGAATAATTTGTTTGTTTATTTTTATTTACTCATTGATTTTTTTCTTTATCATTCATCAATTTATTCACCTGATTTAGATTTTGATGCTAACATCAAACCGGCCAAACTTCTACGCTAACACGGCGCAGAATGAAAGCGAAGACAGTGACGCCAGCCAAGCCAAGTAGTTCTATCAAGCCAATGCGATGATTACCGTCTCGCTGACAAGGCATGCCAGAGCCAGCTGCCACTCGCGTCAATGCCACGATGCAAAACTGGCAAAATGACCTTTGAGAAAGTTGCACATAGACCGCCGAGTCAGTGGCAAGTTTTGCCACGCCAGCTTGTTAAAGCACTGTCGGAGGCGCTGCAGACACGCTATAGACGATATTGGTATACTCAACAAAAATTATTGCTATACTACTACTACAACCCAGACGGCTGTGCATGAGTCAGGCGTATGGTAATGACGCACCACGCCCGAGCGACGGCAAGCCTCTGGACCGAGGCAGGTATTATACAGAGTTTGGTAATGGCGGCAGAGTCGGAAGACAGGAAACAAAGCGTTGCTTGTGCTGCAGTAAACGCAGGGCGAAACCCACCATTTTATTGTTTCCTTCAGCGTGAGGCACTGAAAAGAAGTTTATAGCAATTAACAGGCATCGAACTACCTTTAGTTACGCATTAATAATTATTCAACGTTGTAAGAAATTACAAATTGTGGAGGGTGACGGAGATTGCCTTCCGTATATTAAACAGGGAAGGAGGACCCAGAGAACTGGTTTTGCTGGTTTGGGCACCAGCCCACCAAGCAAGGACTCTCCAGCAAAGCCTCATTCGGTCTCACTTACCGGTCGACCCCTGGAACCTTCCAAGTCACCGAAACTGCAAACAGCAGAGAGGATATATGCGCGCATACCAGGAAATCACACTATACTACAGGCTAAATCGACCAATTTTTCTGCCAGCGGACAGAGCGCTTAGTAAGAAAGAGGAGGTTATGTGGAGAAAATTACAGTCGGGGGTTTTTCTCAACCCAGCTAGTACTCTACAGCAAGTGGCATCCAGAAGCCTTCACGTCAAAGTGCAAATTTTGCGACGCGGCAGCAACTTTGAGCCACATGATGTAGACATGTCCGACTAAGTACGACAACTCGCGCACTCTAGAATCCCGGGAGGCTTTTGCTCTGCAGCCCAGACCCTGACGGCCAGCAGGACATCATCACTCAGGCCCTTGCTGCTGCTGTGTCCCAAGGGGTCCCGGCCGACGGCTAGGGGCGACGGGGGAGATGGACTTCTCTCCTGGCGTTCAGTGACTGGAGTTTCAATAAGGTTGTTTCTCCTTCTCTCGTGCTGAGTTCAGCAGACGTGCGCAGATATAAATGGTTATGCACATAAAAAAATGGCACTGCCATTGCTTTAGCTTATGGTAATCATAGCTCGCTCGTTAATATCTATTTTTACCACAGGTACAATTCCACATCCCTTCTAACTGGTTGCGTTCGATAAGAAAGGCAGTTTGGTGACAACGAGGGAGCAGGTAGAGAGGGCGAT
This sequence comes from Amblyomma americanum, assembly GCA_030143305.2. Classification (NCBI taxonomy): domain Eukaryota; kingdom Metazoa; phylum Arthropoda; class Arachnida; order Ixodida; family Ixodidae; genus Amblyomma; species Amblyomma americanum. The sequence continues at coordinate 43,070 of JARKHS020034617.1, forward strand.
TTTTTTCAAAAAACAAACGTGCTCTAATCGCAATAATAGGCCTTATTTACGTTTATTTCGTTTATAATTAAGTAATGCGAACAATGCCATACACTACTGAAAAATACTTTTGACAATAACAGCTTCGAGTTAGTCAACAATGCCTTCTGCGGTATCAAAGTTCTTCTAAAGAGGACGATAATTGCACAATTCCAGGAAATAATGCACCTTGGAGGTGCATTACTTTCAGGAATGCACGCGTAATGTATCCCTGTCATTTTAATTTCTGCGAAAGTTGTAAAACTTCAGCCGCTAAAACGGCATTCTGTTTTACTAGCGAGCTGTTTTTGTGGTTAGTGTCTATTTATTAATAAAATAACAATGCAGAAAAAAGATGATGTTATAGCCGCGGCATCTACTATCGAAACCTGAGGCACCTGAGATGCGGCTAGCGAGAATAAAAGGCAGGGAGAGGACCGCGAGAGGGACATGAAGGGGGGAGCTATAGTAAGAAAGGATATGGGTGGGGGATAATATACAGTATATATGCACAAATACAGAATAGGAAATAATTGTGGGGTGCTGCGCCACGCATGATAGGAGTAAGAGAGCTGGACCCAAAGTTGAATTCGCCGCCTGATACCAGCGCGCTGCGGTGGCGCGCATATCGACACTCGCGTAAGACCCCTCAATGAACTAAATGTAGCGACATCTCCCTCCTTCTCATATGCCAGCGCTCCTTCTCTCGGCTCCTCCCGGGCACCGACGGTGGCGGCACCTAGCAATACCACCTATAATTACTTTACAATTTACGTGGTATTGCACATAGGCAGGGGGAAGCTAGCAGACGCTCCCAAAGCTCGCCCTTTGGCGCGCAGTAGACAGCGCGTGTGTTTTCTGTCTTGGCTTCGGTCAAAATGAGATCATGGTATAAGTTAAAAAATTACTTAAATAACTGCCCCGAGCAACGTCGCAATTCTTTATCGAAACTTTTTGTACGGCGATCACTCTGAATGCGATGCGCGTGGTGGAGGTGGCGTGCGGGTCGGAGCTCGCAGAGTGTTGTTTCCCAACGCTCGCGCTTTGGCGCGCAGTGGACTGCGCGCCAAAATAAATTCTTCGTTGCGTTTTTTGCTTTGAAGCGGCCGCTGTTAGATCATCCATGGCATGTGAGATTCAAAAACTATGGTTACCCAAACAACTGCCCTGACCCATGTTGAACTGCTTTATCGGAATTCTTTGTACTGCGATTGCTTTGATTGCGGTGCACACGTTGGAAGTGGTGTGCGCGAGCGAGCTCGCGGCCCAGCAGCGGGGCTCAAATAACATGAAGCGCAACTTTCGAGTCGAGCCCGCGAACGAGTCCGACTACAAAAAAACCAATACACCCCGTAATGCGCGCGACACCTGCAGAGCCAGCAGCGCGAACGGCAGGGCTAAGACAACGAGAAGCATGGCTTCCGTAGCCCGCGAGCGAATGAATCCATCTACAACCATCGCACACAGCATTAAGTGCGAAGACTGCAGCCGCTCGGGCTCCACACCGAATCCTCCGAAAAAAAAAAAAAACACGACTGACAAATGAAGAATGGCCACTCGCATTGTAAACACGCGGATCCAGCACATAATCAAAGTTTTCCCGGCCGATCCTATACGGTCCAACCTCCCGGCGAGGCGTGTTGCTTTTTCCGGGCCCAATGACGAAAACTTTTTCCCACTCCCTAATCAATCGTCGCACCCGTAAGCGCAACAGAAGCTTGGCATCACCACAGCGCGTAGACACCGTCAAAGCTGGAGCAACGCTTCCCGCCAAATCTCTGTCGCGCAAAAAGAAAACGAGGCGCGATTCCTACCCTCGACAATGAATGAATGAATGAATGAATGAATGAATGAATGAATGAATGAATGAATGAATGAACTTTATTCCCGTCATCATGGGGCCTCATTGTCGGGGCGCAGCAATTAGGAGGGTGTGCCTCCCAGCCGGCTCTCAGCACCGGAGACCGCGGAGAGAGTTTTGTAGCAAGCTGTCTCCGCCTGATGGATGAGTCTTTGCTGATCCGGGTCGTGGCTCCGGATCAGCTCTTCGCAGGTGGCAAGGTCTGGGATGCTTTGTGATTTAGCCCCAGGAGAATCCTGACACTCCCAAATTAAGTGATTTTGCGAAGTCTTTCTGTGCAGCTACTGCAGAACTCAGACTCCCCAGTGTCTTCATCGTGTAGTATAGAGTACGGAAATAATCTGTTGACCTGAAGCCTCCTCCAGGCCCTGCACTCCTTTGGAGTGAGTGACCAATCCGGAAGTGAAAGTGTTCTCCTATCCCGTCTAGGTGTTTCGATTATTTCTTTATACGTTATGAGAGGGTCTTTATTCCCACTCAGGGGCACTTCCAGAGCAGCTCGGATGTATAATTCTCGAGCAAAGCTGTGAGCAGCCTCATTCCCCGGAATGCCCTCATGAGCAGGAACCCATATGAGGGAGACCTCTCTGCTTGAGGGGTATCTTCTTAGTAATTCGGCGGCTTGACTGGAGACCACCCCCTTACAAAAGTTGTGAACAGCTGCTTTACTGTCAGACAAGATGATCTTGGCTTTGGTACCGACGCACGCTAGGGCAATATCGGCCTCCTCTGCCACTAACGCATTCCTAGTGTTAATCGCGCCGGCGTCGGCTGCGGAGCCAAAAAGCGCGCGCTAACACGTGACCACACCGCCTTGGCCAATGAGAGGCTCGATTTTCCGGCGGCGCGCTGGGAGAGGAGAGCAGCCGGGAAGTTCAAAGCTTTTCGTTACCTTTTTATGCCTTGCGAAAGCCTAGCCTCCGAGATTTGCCACGGTGGCATTGCTATCTTGGAGTTCACTCTTCGCGAACGTGACCGAGCCGAAGTTTGTCGCTGCAACTGCGATCTCGGAGGCACGAAATGGGCTCACGTACTTCTTTATTCTTCCGACAGGGCGCGCCACACCGCGCAGCATTTATGATCTCGTTTCTATTTTTTGTTGAACGAATGGGCCAAACTCTACGGAAAAGCGAAGGATGTGAGAGTGAGAACGAAAGGGCAGGGACATCCACCACCACTATCCCGGGACAGCGGAGGGTAAGAGATCTTATAGCAAGGGATGCCGAAAGGGTGGAAACGATCAGTCAGAGAGAGAGAGAGAGAAAAAGAAAGAGCGGCGCGTGCCGAGGGAGAGGGGTTTGCCCGTCGGCCGGCCACCGTGGCACCCGCGGTTTTCCGCTACTCTGCGTACAACACCGTCCCACGTCCTGACCGCGAGTGCAGTGCTGTTCGCCGGGCAAAAGCAAAACCGGCGATCGCGCTCGTCGTAAGGCGATCACGTCCCCGCTGCGGCCGCGTCGAACGACCGACCCAATTGCGGGATTACGCTGCGTGCCGACATCAAGCGACAGCAGCGGCAGCAGTTATCGTTCGGCAAGTTTGCAGTGCGCGCGCGGGCTGCAATCCGACACTGGCGCTCTCTGGGAAACACCCGCCGCGGAGATAACTTCGCTCCTCGCCGCTTCGCCGTCTGTTGGTGCGTGCGTCCGGCTCCCTGTGTGGTGCGGTGTTGCAAAGTGGTTGCCGCTCCAAACTCCGGGAGTGAGTAGTGGTGGTGGCTTCTTCGAGCTATCCGAAAGAGTCTGAGCCAACGAAATAGGAACGCACGTTCGCGCTCGCCCCGCCTCTGTCTCCCCCTCGGAATCGTGCACCTCCTCCTTTCGCCGGATCAGCTTTTCTTGTTGTTTACTGTCCCGCGAAAACTGGTTGTGCCGAGCGAGTCGGCAGCCACGGATACGTCGTCGGCGCTGGTGGCTTCGTTCTTCCGTGGCCCGTTGTTTGGACGTCGCGGAGTTTAGACTGAAAGGTGAGCTTGGTGTTCTTTGTACTTTTGTGATCGTGAGTGGAGTCCGTGCGCAGTGATCGAAGTGATTTACTGCCACGTACGCGAGCTAACGAATGTGGCTGTGGGTGGCGCAAACCTTGGACGCCGCCGTTGCTGGTGATAAGCGGCGTCTGTAAAACGACCACTTCGCTTCGTGGCCGACCGTCTACGCCGAAGCTCTGTTTGCGGAAAGGATAAGCGACAGTTCTTCGGGGCTGACGTGTGAACTTGACTGAGCACCATTTTCTGCACTGGGAGTTGAAGGCGGCATTACTAAAATACCAGTAGGTGGATATTTGGTTTCATCGGTCACCTCTTGCGTCTTTTGTACACACGGACTTCGTACAATGGCAGTGACATGCCGATATCGCTGGGGTCACGTCGATACTCTGAGTTCTGGCTTGGCGCACGCTAGATAACGTCTAGAGATTTTCTTCTAAGTAGCCTGTATGCTGTGGCGTCGATAGGTAACTTCGGCCTCTAAACATCCAACACCTGTAGACTCCTCCGCGTACAACTGTGCTTTGTGCAGGTTGAGTTTTTGGGGTGTATGCGCAAGCGATCATGTTGTGCATTGGTGATCACAACTTAACAGGAGCAGCTTTTACACCTCCTGCACACTTGACACATAGTTAGCATTTACTGTCCCGGCGAAAAACCTGGTTTCAGTAATGGAAAAAGTCACGCTGCGTCTTCCTGTGAGATGATACGAACTTGATGCGCTGTTTTTGTTAGTAGTGTGCATCAAATGAACGCGCGTGTCCTATCTGGAATATGAATGTACCTTCTCCAAAAGAAATTGTACCTAACGAGCCGCTGAAACGGGTACCGTGCAGAAGTCCTTATCCCTCAGGACACGCGATAAATTTAAAGCCTTTTTAAGCAGTGTTGCCAACAATTTGCTCAGTCAGCTATTGTTTTCACTCGTTTTTAGCTCTGTCGTGGTCAGCGACCACTGGTGACTTCCGGGCGGTCGGGAAGGAACTGTGTGCAACCACCAGTGCATCAGTTTCATTGCCCCTTGCGTGACATGTGACTTGTTTGCTAAACTGGAAAAGCCCAGACATTGACTTGTTTCTGGAATGCCTCAAGGCGCCTGCCAATCTACTGTCAACATGCGCAGCACCTGGTAACACGCATTTTAGCGTTTGAACAAACAAAACGACTGCCGTTGTCTGAGCTAAGGCACTGATATACGAGTAGAAGTGTAAACATTGGCTAAGTGTAAATCATTTGAGCGTTGTCAGCAAACACAATTCTTTTGTAAACAATGCATTTCCTGTTTTCCGAGCTCGGTGGGAGACGAAGTTATATGGCCTCTTTGTTATTGCTTATTTAAACTCCCAGATGCACGTGAGTATTTGAACCGAGAAGTCTCTTTTGATCGTCTTTGGCAGCAAAAATACCGTTCTGATTTTTTTTGTTTATGGATTATACTGGCGTCAACACATAATAGTGGGGCGTCATTACAGAGAGGATCTTGGTGCCAAAACACTCAGTGCATTGAAACCTGTGTCACACTGTGCAAGGCTGTCTGTTACTGTAAATGTTTTGGCTGCAGAAAATACAGAAAACGGCTATGCACGATCAAAACTCCAACTGAGAAAGTCAACAGAGTACAACCACGACTTACTCACAGTCGGAATTTGTGGCAACTGACTGCGTAACCTCTGAATCAGAGCTTGACTTTGGAACGAGGACATGCGCAGCTGTTGTGTGCAGTAAACGCGGCGAGCATTCTCTTGTAGTCTGCGCTGAAATGACTCACATCACTACTCGAGGCCGTTCAAAAATATCGTCTTGCCGGCCCCATGGTAATTCCGTTGCATTGCCCTTTTACTACCACGACGCCGTTCGAAGCATAAACGTTCAAGGGGCGGGTGGCGTTTATTTACAAGACCCCCGCGTCTGCAAGCCTTCTGTTGTGAACCAAAACGCACTCGGAGGCTGAGCGAATTGCCGGACGGAAAATTCCTCCGCGAAGAAGAGACACAGAGGTTGCGATGTTTCACCGTGCTGATGCGAGGTTGGAGTGGAAAGTTGGAGTGCCTGTGTTTTATAGTTTTTCATTTATTTTCACGGACTAAAGATAGGCTGTTGCGCTTGCTTTATATATAGAAGCGCACTCTGGTGTTTTTTTTTATTTGGTGTACTGATTCGGACATCCAGGAGAAATCGATGGCCCCACTGTCGTTTTATCGACAGGATTTGCTATACCGGTACGCCTCGGACGCAACTCTTGCAATGGCGTCGATCATACTGTACACACTTACTTCCTTCTCGGCTGCTAGAATTTTGTTTACTTAGCACTGGATTAAACCATATCGAACTCAATGCCGCAGTGCTATCCTTTAGGAAATTTGCCTTTTAGTTAAGAAATTATTCCGACGTATCAAATGTACTTGCAAGTCGCAAAATGACTCTGAAATTCCCACAAAATTCACCGGAAATTAGTCACAGATTTTACGGTCATTTTTTCCATTGAACTGAAAGAGCGCAGTCTCGCGAAATCAGCGAGTCTTTTCGAACACTGCGGGTTGGTTTTGTTGTAACTCTCCCGAGTATCTTTAATACTGTGCATAAACTCAGTTCAAAAAAGAAATATAAGAATGTAAAGCATTAACGTGAAGCAGACACGGATGTGGGTGCCAATGTAAGTGAAGCTGTTCCAGTGAGGATGTTTATGCGATCCGTGTTGGACCATAGTACGAACATTTCGTGCAAGTCCACAAGCCCACAAATCAATAGTAGGTATTAAATTCTATTGTGAATGTGTTTCCTTTCGAAGTACTCATCACAATTTAGTCGTGTGGACTGCATGTGCAGTGGCACGTCACTTCCTCTGCTAAATTTAGATCTCCTTACGCTCACAGCTGCGTTCTTAGATGCCGTTATTTCTGATATAGAGAAATAAAAAAAAACGTCCCAAATTATCCTGTGAAGCAGACTGGCGCCTTTGAAACTGAAGTCGCTATTCACAAAGGCGCCCTTTTTAGCCTCTGCGGTGGCTCAGTGGTTATGGTGCTCGGCTGTTGATCCCAGGGACGCGAGGTCGAATCGTGCCCGCGGCGGCCGCATTTCGATTGAGGCGAGATGAAAATTTTGCCCGTGTACAGTGCGATGTCAACGCAGTTTAGAAAGACCAAGGTGGTCGAACTCAATCCGGAACCGTCCACTACGACTATATCCCATGTGCAGCTTTCGGACGTTGAACCATACCATACCATACTGGTTTTGACTCTGTTCGCTAGCTACTTCTGTTGCAATGTATTTCTAGTTTTTATCATTATGTCTGTACTCCCTCCTGCCTAAGGGCTGTAACAAAGGCCGGCAGTATTTGCTAAATAATATCAATAATAATACCATACCATGCCGTTTTCATGCTAAGTTAAGACTATTAAACGCTGAGCACCCCGTAAATCGACAAAGGGCTCCAGCCGGTTAGGGAATAGCTTATCATTCCGTTAATTTCAGGGATACGTGACCATTCTGCCGGCGAATATATTGCCCCAAGTATACTTATATTCAGTTTCTGTGGTCACTCATTCATGAGTAGTTTACTGCTGCATGTTGTTTTTCAGTATTTGTTTTCATCTCTTCGCTTCGAGCCCCTCGCTTTAACTTGAGATAAAGAAAATAAGCCTGATTAGTCATTACCGAGTGCTCGCAATTCCATTCACTGGTATCCATGACGTTTGAGTGCATTTCGATCTAACTCTGTTTGAGGGCTAAGAGAAATACAAAGCAGACTCGCAATTGCGTCTGCAAAGGATATAATATCTAGGAGACGGTAAAAGGGCACATTGATATGCTGTCGAATTGTAGAGCTTTTGGCATTAACTGAATAGCCCTTATCGGGGATAGTTTTTAACCTAGCAGTAAAAAACAAAACAACGAGCAAAGTATCCATCACGGTATACAGTAAAAAAAAAAGAATATCTTCTAACTTTTCATCGTAACGCATAATACTTAAAACGCGTTAGCTCGGTTCATTGAAGAGCGCAAGTGCTGCACGTTCACCGGTGTTTGGATAGGGACGTACGCAACGCAGGCTTCACGTTCGGTGGTAGGATAACGAAGTTGTTTGCCCAGTTTATAAAGCTTGACAAAAAGCACTGATTAAATGAGACGGTGAGTCAACACCGGTTCGCAAAACAAATTTGTTTGTGTTCTCAGTAAGTCGTGCATGTTCTAACGCAGCGAACAAGATGTGGCGAGTCAGCGTGGGCTTGGCTGCAAAGCGCGTCTTTGGATGTTTCAAACATGCTCTATGGCTCTTTTTCACATTTGCATTTTTGGGCGCAGCCATATGTCCGCTGGGCTGTGTCAGGAGGATGTTTTTAATAGGCTGATTTCATACAGGCATCTACTGCGCATGCACACCACAGTCCAACACGCCCGCGCGCGCTCGGTCAAGCTGTAAACAGTGAAAGGTCTATAGAATTACGGCCTTAATCTTTATTTCAAGGAAATGTGTATACAGCCTCTGGTACTTTTGGGCGCCAGCTTAGGCCGCCATATACGGAAGAAAAGCGGCATTCGGCATGAGGGCAATGGATATCTGAACGTGTTAGGGCAGCATTTCGTGTCACTGGCTTGAGTCTATCTGCGTAATCACAAAGTGACCACACTGCTTCTGCTAGAGTTCTCTTTGTTGGCCTCACGTATAAATTCGGTGCATGTCATGAAATAAGAGAGTTTTAATATAGCGTGCGAGTGGTGGTTGTGTACTCTAAATCATATAGCGTACTTCGCAGTGCGCATGCGCCAGACGCAATGAGATACAGAACTGTTTCCCTACGTTCGGCCTGCTAACGTTATTTTTCGAGTTAGCCGCACAGATGGGCTACACTGGCATCAAAGTGGCCGCTATGTGGGAGAGCATCACTGCAAAAAGCTGTTCCTCTGCCTAATGCGCTAATCGCAGCGCTCTGTGCCGTGGACTGGCTCTCTGTGGACCGCAGTCATATAGAGCCGGTGACGTCACATGCACGCACGTTTACGTGGTTGATGCATGCATAGCCCAGGAAATTTCTGTTGTCATCATGACAGCGCCCTTTGAAGGGAGCGTCTCATGCTTCGGAATGATGCATCGAATTGTTTCTGCGCTGAGATCATATTATTAGTTATACCTACGTGTCTGGTGTCAGTGGTGTGTTTCCAAGAATCTGAGGAGGACCCATTGCCAGCAATTGTGGACAGCCCCAAGCCAGTGCAGTTAAGCCTAGTGGCCTATCACGTTGTGTTATGCAGCCACTGGTCCTTTCTCTTTCTTTCTTACGTCACGGATGTTGTGAACGCACTATTTTCGAATATTCAAAGCCTTGAGCCGCGTAGCGGCAGCCAAGGGAACTAGAAGCGCTTGTCTCAAACTCCTGGTAATTTTTTTCTTCCACATATATTGTCGTGTCTTTTCCCTCTGCTTCAGTTTAAAAGCTTTCAAACTTAAGATGCTTAGAGCTCCTCTTTTTCTGGCAGCGAAATATCAGCAAGTTACTCCGACTAACTTTCAGTATGGGTTTAAAGTTCATTCGAGTTTCTGAAGAGAACGCACTTTTAGAGGCGTCTGCTGGGCAAGTGGAACGTTGCGCTGAATTTTCACAATTCTTGTCAACAGTTGCCTCTGAAGAGCGACTGCAACAGTAAACGCCCAGGTAATGACACTAGTCTTTTTTGTTTGTCTGTTTTTGTCGTTTACCTGGGCGAAAACCCGCTAAGCGCAGTTTAGCGACAATCAGACCTTACTCCTACGTTGTGGCGCGATCGTTACGGGACCATCTGCGAAGCGCCAACTAGCAGGATGTCCTTGTATCTGTATAGGGCAGTTTCTGAGCGTGTGGTGCTGGTGTGGGCTCTTGAATGTGTTTTTAAGCCTTCTTCCTTTTATGCGTTGCGCTTGTTGCACAACATATTTCAGGTTTTCTTCTTCAACAGCCTGTCTCCCTCCGCTTTAAAGAGAATACTTCGCAACCATGACGAAGTTAATTTATTTAGAGACCAGTAACACTAAACGATTAACTCTTCTCTGTCTTGCAATTAACAAACTCCGCTCGGTGGCAGCTGATTCGAGAGAAGAGAGAACTCCGGAGCGCAGACTTCGTAACTTGTGCACGCGATTATTCAGCAAATTTCTACCCACACTAATATCGGGGCCGTGCCAGATTGATTTTTTTTTGCTTTGATGGAAAAAAAAAAAGCGCATGCTGTGGGGCATATCAGAACTGCAGTCGTGGTTCCGAAAATGCTTTGCCCGGTTTAATACTTACTTTACATGCGGCTGCGTTTCGAGCAGAAAGTCCTCACTGGACCGCCTAAGCATGTAGGCATTGTCGTAGGGTTTTCTGAGCGGCAAACTAGGTGATTTATTCCGCATTGTAATGTGCACAGCTGTTGCTCATGCAAATAACGACTGATTAACTGGTTATGATGTAATCAGGGTCACTACGGCCAGAGGTAACGCATAATAGTTTCGGAAATAGCAGCAATCAAGGCATGAGTCGACCACGATGTTTCACGACAAATTTCGCTTTACTACCTACTAGCGGAGAGTTAATCATGACAGGAGAATTTAGGGTAGTTCGGCGACAGTCGTGGGTTCCAGTTGTTCTTGCTTGTTTAGGTGGGAATGAGCTTTAGCGTAACCTTACCCAGCTGAAAGGAAGTCTTTTGAAAGTAGACCGGCCTCTTGTCAATTCAGGCCTGCTTAATTTAAGCTTCTGGGTTATACCAACTTGTACTCTAGGCCCGTCAGCGTCACGTGTATTAAACCGTTTCGCCTTAATTCGAAGAACGCTTGACAGTAAGAAATTTTCGTTTTTCTAATCATACCCAGCATTTCTGGACAAAACAATTTTTGAGCGGGAAGCCGTTTATGAACGCAATATTTTCTTATGATGTAAGATTTCACTATAACAATTAATATATCCGCAGATCACCCGACGGCAAGCTTGTATTTTTTTTTGTATTCATGTTTTTACTATCGTCAAAAGCGTTCCCCATTCATTTTCTGTGGCAGTCTTAACTGTTCGATGCGATCGATGAAAACAATTTAAAAGAAAGATTTTCCTACACATCAGAATAATGAACTACTACCTTCAATATTTCGATATCAGTGTCTTACAATTTTCCAGTTTTCAAATTCTTTGCCCGAGAATGCTGGACGTGTCTAATTGCCAAGTGTAGTAAGGCTCGAGCCCTGTGTGGGTGCGGGTTCAATACGAGCCACTTCCTTCAGCGTGGTTTCGGTGTCCACCCACATTGAGAGTTACCTAACCTGTTATTTTTTTTATCCTAACCTTTCTCTCCCTTCTGAAGCCAAGCTTATCGACTAAGTTCAGCATTGCTCCTGCTTAAGCTGTGATGAGTGATATCGAAAACATTGCGCGGGCTGGACGGATTGCCCCCGCGCACACAGGCACTGTAACGTGCAAAGCTCGCGCTCAGACTCGCGGCGTCAGACTTTTGCCGCGATGACGCAATATCAGAAACGCTGATGTTGCGCCGCGCCAAACGTTTCCACACCCATATCACGCGTTCTGCCTCGCTACCGAGTACGCGGGACGCCGCAACGGCCGCGCGAATCCGGCTGACTACGCCACAAAGCGCGCCTCTTTACCGCAGTGCAAATTCTGAACAGTCTGCACTTGTCATCTGGCTACCTGGCTTCACCCTGTGATACTTTTCGAAGCTGACTGTAATACTTATCATCATAATCATCATCATCATGATCGTCAGCCTAACAGCGTCCACTGCAGCCTCTGAGGCCTCGCCCACTGGCATCCAATTAACCCTGCCCTGCTCCAGCTTCGGGTACCCCGTACCCGGAAATGATTTCAGCTAGGGTATGGCTAACTTACTCTTGTTGCCCAAAATTTATCAGCATCCTTTCCATATATCGTTGCCCTGTCCTCGATTTAATCTGAGACCATTTCGTTAGGCTCCAAGTTTCTGCCCCATAGGTATTAGCGAGATAAACCGGTTGTATACTTTCGGCTTGAGAGATCATTAACCTGCCATTGGTGCCCTAAGAGTAGCTGCCAATTGCATTCTAGTCCTATTCCTGTTCTCGTAGTTACTTCTCTCTCAAGCTCCGAATCTGCGGTCACCACTTGAAGTAGATATACGTAGTGCGTACTGTAAACTGTGTTCCCTTCCCAGTGTGTTGAACGTGAGTTTTGTTAACGTTGCTTTTAAGTCCCACTGTCCTGACTGGGCTATTTAGGTCCTTAATTATGTCAGGTTCATAGGGCGTTGATTTGCCTACTCCTCATCTAATGGTGAGCGCGTTGCTCTTGGTGGACTCTCACCTCACCCGTAGCTGTCGTGTTGTGTCTTATTCCTGCCTCTTCATTTCTGCCCCTATTTTGTTTCGCCTGCTTGCTCTTCAACTGCTGCTGACAAGTACTCAACTGCCAGCCTTGCAGTGCGCATCACACAAAACGGCACAGATGTAGGTCATCGACAGAGCCAAATATGCTGAGAAAGTCTTTTCTACAAAAAAAAAAAGCGGGTGCATACGTATTTATACCTTCGGCATCGGAGGTTGAGCTGAGAAGGGAAGGGAAATGAGGGACTTATTGTGACGCACACACGAAGAGAGCCAACAGTCACTGAAACAAAGAAGCACAGAGGAATATTTTTGTTTGTTTTTTGTATTAATGTGCAGTGATCATCAAGGAAAAATTAATGTAAATATTTTATATGTGAAAGATAATTTATTACAACCCGCAACCTCCAAATTTCGTGTCTGGTGCTTGACCAACTGAGCTGCGACGGCTGCAATCCAATCCAATACTTCCGGGGGCGTTTAGATTACGCCAACTGCGGCACAAAAGCTCTTGCCCAAAAATGTCCAGTCGTCTACATCCTCGCCAGCAGCGATCGACCACCTTATCGGAACGAATTTTATAATCTAATCTACCCACCTTAATCTCTACCGCCCCCGTACGGGTTTTCTTCCCTTGTAATCCGTTTTGTAACCCAACAGTACACTGGTTATCTCTTCTCTTCGTTACGAGGAAGAAACAGAAGCTCTGTAATGAAAGGCATTGAATTTATCCGGCGTTGAAACAGCGCCTTCATATGCTACACTGCGTTGGGGAGGGGTTCTCTGCTGAGGTTAATTTTCTCCCACTTGTTTCAGCAGTAATACCATTAACTCGAGTTCCTGTCCTAATCCGCGCTGTGCTCTCCGTTTCCCCTACAATTTCTATTTCTGTTACTCACAACGCGGTCCTTAATCTAATTTAGAGTATTTTCGCCAGCTTCACTCGCTGATGAGCACAGATAGGACAGGAAGGCAGGTTTGTTTCCTGGTATGTCGCTAATCTGACTTTATAATTCTTCAGCACAGCAGTTTTATACGCTCTCCTGCTCATTTTTATTTTCCTGCTAATTTTCTTTTTATGGTCCCTTTCTACAGTTACCAATTAAACTATACATAGCGCTGCGTGATTACTTCCAGTATCTCGTTAAGTATGGTAAACTGTTTCTATTCTGCTAGTACACTGCTGTAGTCTTCTTTATATTAAAGTCTAAGCCTACCGCTGCACTAAATATGTTTATTTCCTGAATCATTCGCTGCAGTCCCTCCCAAGGGCAGAGCAATCAGCAGATCGCAGGTTACTGAGGTTTTCTCCGTTAACGTTAAAAGGCGAACGACATTGTTTAATTTGCAGTGCCTCTTTAAGCTTGCAATGAGTAACAACGCAATTATTGCGTCCCCTTCCAGGAATTTTGACGAAAACCTAAGCGTACTGGAAGATGGGAACATGAGATAGAGACAGGACTCAGGGCTATCTTGCAACTGAATTGACTACTGGGAAGAATAAATAGGGAAGCGTATTCAACAAAACAAAGAGAAGAACTCAGAAACCGCATATCATTATCTTGTGCGCGGAGGATTATGGTCGCCGCGCAGTGCGTACGGATATTTTATAGTATTCTACATTATACATTAGTACATTACACATTGGGCATTACACATAAGTATTAGTAATATACATTAGTATATTTACATTCTGTTCCTCCAAACTATTGTTGCACATTGCGTTAGTGACTGTTGCTGCTTCTGCTGAATCGAATGTTGCGTATATGCGTTTGCTTTCAGTGCTTGTATAATACATTCCCAGTTGTTTTATCACACGTTAGCTAAAATAAAATACGTACATACGTGCTAGTCGCTAATATTGTGCCGCTGATACTTGAACCAAATATTTTTCGAATGGCGAAAGCTTCTACTAGCATCTCATGCGACAACTTCGCCTCTCATGTTCAGGATCTTGATGTCAAGCAAGGCTTCAGAAACCGCTCCAGTGTGTCAGAAAAAGTCGCACCCTTTGAGAAGTGCAATCTAACTAGCACTGACGTATTATTGACTAGCTTAGTATGATGCTAAGATTACTTGAGACAGTTCCTCTGATGCACTTATCGGTATATTATTCATGTAGGGCGTTATGCATTCATTTTTTTGCTCTATTTTGTTTCCGTCAATGCGATGTTACCAGATCATCCAAGACCATGCCACCTTTGACCATCATTGAGATCATTTCCAGAACTGCAGCATAGAGGCGTTCAAAGTCTTCAGCGCGTCTGAAAATCTCCGCGGGACGTCTTGGCCGCGACACCCGGCTCTTGTCTACTATCAGGCCTAGCCATTGTTCGCAACACACACGAACAAGCTGTCTGGCCTAAGCCGCAGCATAGAGGCGTTCAAAGTCTTCAGCGCGTCCGAAAATCTCCACGGGACGTCTTGGCTGCGACACCCGGCTCTTATCTACTATCAGGCCTAGCCATTGTTCGCAACACACACGAACAAGCTGTCTGGCCTAAGCCGCAGTTATTACTGCCGTGTCATGACAAGAGCTCGGAGATATTGCGCCGCGCAGTCCTCTCTACGAAGGGTGCTCCCTAAAAATAATTGCGCCTCCCTGGACAAGGCGATTGCGGTCTAGTATTGCCTGCTTTTACGACCCACCGAGGGTCTGGTGGCTTCGCCCTGCGGCTTCAGCACTCGTGGTGAGATATGAGAGCAGTTTCGCTCAAGCATACGAGTGAAGAACGTGCTTGGTGCGGTTGACGCGTTTGCGTAGCTTCGGGCGTTTGAACGGGATATTTGATCAGAGGAAGTTCTCTCTCTGCTAGGGAGAGCGAGAGTGACAGCACGCTTTTGGGAGGGTATTAAGGCAGAGATGGGGACCTGAATGCACCCTGCTCTGGCCTGCTATTCGTAGCCCGGTGAAGGAAACTAAAAGGGAAGAGGCGAGGGAAACGAAACTTGCAGCGCTCTGTTGTCAAGCTTTTATATAGGGAAGAGGAAAGGCAAGTGAAAGAGAGTGAGGGGGAGAGAAGGGATAAGAAAAGTATGGTTAGTCCTGACCATAGGACGTAAGCATGGTCATGGTGTATTACTCTATTTTTTTGTTCCCCATTCAAGTGGGACAGAAAGGCCCATAATAGAATAGGGATCATTACAGGTAGATCGATGAGGATAGAGAGAGGATGGCTGCGACTCATTACGCATGCTGCAATTTGCTTATTCATTCATGGTAAGCAGCCATGTCTGTTCCTTCGTAAAAAAGTCAGGTAGGGCCCGGAAAACTTCGCCATAAGTCCGAAAGCTGCCCGCGATCTGTGAGGCACGCCGTAGCCTAGAGCTTAGGACTAATTGAAACCTTCTTAGGTTCCCTAGTGTCCATCGGAATACCTGTATACCCCGCCTCCGTGTAGATTTTACCAGAAAAATGGCAGATATCCCTAATGTGCCTAATATCCATAATGTGCCTAGATATCCCTATTGGTTGACTGCTGAACGCCATCAGCACTAAGCCACCACGACGAGTAACAGATTTCCGGGTGGTGCTCAGAGCAAACCCCTCCTCCCCCCCCCTCCCATTTTTTTATTGTGCTGTGGAAACGCCCGACGGAGTAAATAATTAGGCATTGTTTGCTACCCACAGTCGCTGAAACATTCTCTCGTGTCCCCGGTGTTTATTTACTGAAAAGTAGCTAACTATAGTTAGTGGACTAAGACAGCCTGTTGCTGCTTGCATCTATTTCTGGTCGAGTTCGATTGCTAGAGGGGCCCAGGATTGCAACCCGATTATACGAAAGACAAAACGAGAAAGAAGGAAAAGAAAGCAGACGAGACTTTTGCACTCACCACAGTTCGAAGTGGCAAAAATATCTGTACTGTTCCTTCTCTGTTGCAAAGGAGGCCCGCAACTAGGCTAACTGGCTGCTGCCGGATCATATGTTCATTCCTCACAAGGTCGCCATATGATCCTAAGTGGTGTCGTTACCTATTGTCAATACTTCGAATAGACAGGTATATGCTTCCCCACTATACTTACCTCACTGTGGCTATTGGTGAGAAAGCATTATTCCGACGGGTAAACCGCCAGCAAGATCATTGGATGTGTATGGATTTGCTTGCTATCTTTGTGGGCCTGTGCCCAGTGAAATAAGTAAAAATGAATCAAATAAGTATTGGTGTAGCTGGGATTCGGACCCGCGGCGGCGCGAACAATTCAGCTTCGTTGGCTGCTTCGCGAGAGCACTAGGCTATCGCCGGCTAGTGTTAAATTGCAGCACAGTCTCGTGCTGTGCATTGCACATCGGCTTCTTTATCAACTATCAAACTAATGTTTGCGCTTTAAGCTATGTGACGGTAGTGACAGAGAGATGTGCGCTACATGCATTGGCCTGGACAACGTTGTGGCAGAAACTCGCCACCAGAGCAATACGTGTTGGGGTTGACAACCTTGCTGCATAAACGCGCCACTGGAGCACAGGCCGCTCGCGTTCATCGGGTACATTGGCATTGTCGATGAAAAAGCTGGAGACGCGCAGAACTGGCTCCCTGGGTCAGTGGGCACCTCAATCGCGCTTTGAGGAACGTGGCGGTGGTGTCCAGCTGCCAAAACTGCTTTCGCACAAGATTTCATGCTTAGAAATGCTAAACCGCCACGCAATTTTAATTAAATGACGATACTTTTGCGCGTCTCTTCAACGCTATTTCTTCTCCTGAGGGTTAATTTCTAAGCCTAATATTGCACATTCTCAGTTCAGGTTCCTGTTTATGTGCTGTGTTTAATCCAGCGAGGTAATTAAGCATAGCATTGTCATAAACTAATCGGATGTTTCTGATTAATTTCATGCTAACTGCGCGGTTCGTGGTAAGGCGTCGCCACCCAGAGCGCATGCGCACCCCCTTCCCTCTGCCGTCGGCTCATGCGCACTGCATGCAGCGTCCAGCCCGTGCGGAACAGCCGTACACACGGACCGCCAATCAGGGTCTATACACTATCATAACTCAGCATCGATTTTCATGGTAACGGTCGAATCGAACCTCGGCGGTCACTGAACCGTATGTAGTGCGTGGCCTCTAGCTTATATATACGCCATTGTTTGTACAAAGTTCCGATGGCGTATGGGTTCACATCGCGACTGTTTAACGAGATAAAGCAGTAAATAAACAATCTAGCGGCAGGAAGTGCGATTACACTGTATAGCAGACCCAAGCGTTCTTGCGGAGGATATTGAGCTGGCACGAATAGCGATCTGTCTCGCGAGCCCCCTAAGTATAATTTACGGCGGGACGGCACTACTTCGATCTGTTAACGCTTGCCGGCCCTGAGCTTCGGGGACGCGTAGACAGGGGTCGCTGCCAGATTTCTCACATCCGAGCCCTACGAAGTCACGTGGCCTGTGACGATAGGAGGCGCTTCCTTTCCGGAAAATCAAATCTATGAAGCGTGAAAAAGAAAAAAAAAAGATTAGGATACTGGTTTTACACAGGCCTACATGCCAAAGGAGGTCACAGCAGGATATGAGGCCTCTAAAGAGGCGCCTTTCTGTTAGAAGTAACCGCACGTTTGCGAGACATTGTATTAGCGGGAACCGTTTGCGGCATAGCGAGTGGTGTTATGGCCGAAACAGGATTAGTTTCAATAGTAATGAATTCCGCGGCCATCTCTTTCGCGAGAGTTGGCCGTATATTGTTGCACCCGATAGTTATAGTCTAGCGTGGTTCGGCCTTAGAAAACCTCGCGAGCACATCGTTGCGTGCTTCGTGTTAATAATATAGTGGGGAGTGCTCTCGCGTGACTTGAATACATAAAGGCCTTTAGCGCATTTAAAATTGAAGCCGAGCAGTACCGCTGTGAATCCCAGAGGATTGCAGGTTACCGCTAGGAAGCAGAAAACCAGCTTTGGTCCTGAACACTGTTTTTCTAGTCGACGTGTTATCTCTGGCTTGTCTGTATTTCTATCAGCCTTCTTCATAATGCAATGAAAGTACTTCCAACTAGCACGGGCGGGAGCGGAAACATGTAATGATGACCGCACGAGTTTTGTGTCCATTTTTTTTCTTCGTATTTCTCACGCAGCTTTCTTGATGATCTGTTCATATTCTCCCGGCGAAACTGAAGTAACCTGCACAGCGCCTGCGTGCAGTGCTCATAAATGTTAACATTCTAACTACCAGCTAGATGAACCGAAGAGATGCCTGTGGGGGACAGACGTGTAGGTGTCCGCAAACACAACTATGAAAGAATATGACACAAAACCCGTTCTGAATGCGTCAATGGCATTGCCAACACGTAGTTTATGGTTTATGGGTGTTTAACGTCCCAAAGCGACTAAGCCTATGAGGGACGCCGTATTGGAGGGCTCCGGAATAATTTCGACCACCTGGGGTTCCTTACGTGCACTGACATCGCACGGTACACGGGCCTCTGGAATTTCGCCTCCATCGAAATTAGACCGCCGCGGCCGGGATCGAGCCCGCGTCTTTCGAGCCAGCAGCCGAGCGCCATAACCACTCGGCCACCGCGGCGGCTCGCCAACACGTAGTGTAATTAAATAGGTGTACGTAGGATATTTGTTCCGGCGAACCTGAGGTAACCTGCCAAGCGTATGCATGCAGTGCTCATAAATCTGAACGTTTTTTTTTTGTTTTTAGTATACGCAGGGTGAATGCTATATGTATAATGATACGTGAACGAATTCAATGAAATGCGAACGGACGTCATGAGTAAATTATGTTACGGGACTAGTTTGTTTTTAATGCGATATAACTAGCAGCCTTATCGACACAAAATGAATAGTCGGTCGAAAATTCGCCCGTAGGCTTGAGGAAAGTGACGTCAGCAGATTTGATCATTCCTCTTGGCTGGGGGGAAATGATGCCTCCAGAGCACATAATTCCCATTGGCTGGATGGGAGTGGCGTCACCAAAGCGGATAATTTCCATTGGCTCGGTGGAAATGACGCCACCCAGAGCTGATAATTCCGATTGGCTGGAGAGGAGTGATATTACCAGACCGTAAGTGACGTCACTTCTGGTAAAGACATCAACAGCTTCTGATGCTGTTTCATTGCCAACAGAGTCGGTAATTAAGCGTCCCTTTGAATTTTATTAGTCGTTTTGCGGTGTGTATAGCGTTGGCAGGCGACAGACAAGAGCAAGCAGGCGACACAACTGCACTGTCTACGAGCAACTTCATTTTCCCAAGAGGATCGGTCCGCAGCTTTTGTACTGTGACACGAGGTATCAAAAGCTAGAAGTGAATATCGACGCAGGCGGATAACTTGCATAGCCGAGGTGTACATCTGAAATAGTTAAGAAGCAACAACCTTTCAAGGGGACATATTTGATCTGACACGTGCCCAGAGGAAAAACAAGCAAATCAATTTTAAATTACACGAAAGAGAGAGGATGTCGCAGCCAAAGCCGTGTCCACGTGTGCCAACAAACAACACGGTTATAAACACGACGAGGCCAAAATCGTTAAAGACTAACTGAAACCTTAAATAAATTAGCAAAAAATTAAAGCAACTTAAAAGCGTAAAGATGGACCAACAAAAGGGGAAAAAAGATCGCCGATGGCGTCGGCACACATGCATAGAGGGGCGAGGTTACGAAGGGCGGACGTGACAAGAAACGGAGTCAGTGTCTAAACTAGGTTACGACTTCGTTAAAACATTCGGTGAGAGCCGTGATGTGCCTCCATTTTCTCCCCCTTCTTCCCTCACTTCTTTCTTCTTCTGCTCCCCTCTCTCGGCTTCACTTCTCTCCTCCTCTCTCTCTTCTTTCTTCTACTTTCTCTTCTTTTTTCGTTTCTTATTCCCCTCTTTGTACTTCCCCTTGACATGGCTTGGCTCTTGACTTTCCTTGGCTTCCAGATTTCTACAACTACAACGGGCTTCAGTTACTCGACGTCGCAGGCTGGGCTCTCACCGTAAACTTCAAACACAAGAAAGCCAGGCGAACCGAGCGTTATAAAAATGGGATAGGAATATTTTCTTTTCCCGAATGGACATTGGACGCCTGTCGACGCAGGCGCCTCCTAGCACTTTTTAAAGGGCTATAGACATCTAATATTGGTCGCGCGTTTTCGCCTTTGAAGTAATGCGTTAGAGATTAGAATACATTGGTCACCGCGTGATATTCGCCGACAACTGCTTTCTGTTTAGAGTGTAGGTGTAGCTCACTTTCAGAAAGTGCTGCGAGTTCAGTTTGTACGCAGTTGTGTGCATAGAGCCGTAATGGGTTAATGGCAGATTGAACAATGTTTCTCTTGAGCCAAGTAATAGGGCTGGACAGGCTTTTTGGCCGTTGTGTCCGGGCGTGTCTGATCCAATATTGCCCCTTTTCGACTGGTTGGCTTTTTGCTTTTGTTTCTATACCTACAACCGCAGCCAAAAGACAATGGAAGACAATTTTAACGAAAAATATTTATTTCATCAACGCCTTTGCGTGTTTCATGGAATATAAATATGCAACCTAACTAAGCAGACGCGCATTACATAGCGCACCATAAAATCCCTACCAATGAGCCTTGGATGTATAACAATTAAAATATTTCGTGCAAGTTGCCTTACATAAAGTTTAGACGGCGGGTGTACACATCAGCTGTGCGAATTATGTGCTGGAGTATTGTCGACCGATCTTTGCTTTTGAGACCTTTGTGTAAGAGTGCAAAAATGTGGCGACCGATCGTTTGCGAAAATTAGGTTGTTAGTAGTTACAGTAGTCGTGTCTCCTTCATGTTCTTGTTCATCTGCTGGCAGCGCAGCACAGCCCGAAATCACCGCTCGTATTGGTTTGTTATTTCGTTCCGTGGTGCGTCGTTGTGTGTGTGCGTGTTTGTGTGTGTGTGTGGGGGGGGGGGGGGGGGGAGGGGGGCAATAGCTCTTGCACATAGTGTGCGCTTGGCATTCTTCTTCTTCACGCATAATAGTAACAGAGAAGGAATTAGCTGTGTTGTCAAACCAACCCTTCAATTCTGGGCCTCTTGGGGAAGAAAGAAATGTACCGTCTCGATGGCTCCGTCGTTATGCGCTCGGCTGGTGACCCGAAAGACGCGGGTTTGATCCCGGCTGCGACGGTCGCATTTCGTTGGAGGCGGAATGCTAGAGGCCCGTGTGCTTCTGTGCGAAGTCAGTGCACGTTAAGGAACCTCAGGTGGTCAAAATTACGAGGAGCCCTCCACTACGGCTTCCCTCATAGCCTTAGTCTCTGAGACGTTAATAAACCCCGTGAACCAACCCCCACAAACCACACCGACATTAGAGTTGTGAGTGTGTATCGCCCACATGTTTTTTTTCTGCTCTCATTGTCTTTGCGCTTGTGGCGTCCGCGCGGTTTGCAACGCAAAATAATTGTTATTTGCGTGCAACTTGCTTTTAACTTGTGTCTGTGTTCTTCTGTTCCGTCGTGTTTATCAGCGCTGTTCATATCGAGTTCCATCAACATGCATCAACCAGCCCGACTAAGCTCACTTCTTTAAACCAAACCAAACCCCGTATAGCCAAGCAGCGATTAGGCCTAAAGATGTGTTCTTTTAGACTCAAATAACTAATTCGCATTTCATCGAACCTTTATTGAACGAATGCAAAGCGGAGTATTAAAAGACGTCTCTCATTATCCTCTAATCTTACTAGTCAGCGAAATAATAAATGAACAAGGAAAAAGAAGACTGTGGTGTCTGCACACTGCAACCGTGAGGATGTATTGACTGCCGCAGCCACTCAAGACTCCCGCGTGGCGTTCTAAACATAATAGATTGCACGATTGTCGGGACCCCCATTTGCCGTGCTTGGTGCAAGCAGCAGGAGACTCTGTCCACTGCTGCTTCTCCTCACAAGGACGAGACTGCCTATAGCTGCTTTTGTGCGAATCGCAGCAACGAAATGACGAGATGATAGCAACAGCGGCGGCACCAGCTTCGTGCAAACAGGCCCTAATCAGATTGCGCCGCGGATGAGGAGGGGGAAAGGGGAGAGGGGGAGGACGGAGAAAGAACCCTTCCAAGTGCTCTTCTGTCCTCGTCTTTGTCCCCGTTGGGGCTTGCTTTGCCGGTTGTGATTGGTTCATTTTTATGTTGTCCTTCTGAAGACCTCACAAATTGAAAGACTCGGAGTGGCGATATAAGAGTTGTAAAGTTGCAGATGCGTTGCAGTCGCGTCACGTTGCCTGTCGTGGTAACAGTGGTTGTTAGCTCAAACGCGGAGAAGAGTTGTGCGCTATTTTTCGCTTGTTTCGAGGCCTGAAAACTGGAAAAACGAAGGCATACTTGATTCTCTTTGTTCTGATTCGGCGAAACTTGATTCTGATTCGGCGAGTTTGGCGTTTTTAGAGATGTTTGGAAGTGAAAAATGTTTGGAATTACAGTTAGTTTGTAAGGCCTTGCTCTCAATCGTGGGAAAACTGCGAATGACTCAATTAGCCTCTTTTTAAGAATTTTGCGAGACTGTTTGTGACTTGGGTTTTTTGTGGAGGGCTGCAGAAAAGCTTAAATGGAGCCCGATCTTTTTTTGTCAGCGGAAAACATTTGGTTTCGCTGTTTCCTTCCTGCAGGATAGCCGGCAAAAGCACAGCCTTTGTTCGCTTCTAGAAATGAATCACGTTGTAGCGGTTTCATAGGCGATCTTTCGTGCATTGTATCAGCACCGTGAACAAAATGAAAGCATAAGTGTTGAGGACAATCGCTCATGCTGCGAATTTTTACTGTCGAGCTGTCAGTGCGTAGCGTCTTCATTGTTTCTGCTTCCAGTTGTCTTTGGGCTTGTCGTGTTGTTCACGCGGTTTACAACACAAAGTAGTTGTTATTCGTGTGAAGCTTTCTTTTATTTTTTATGTGTTCAGCCCGTGCATTTTGGACTGGATTTCAGGAGTCTGCTGGACTCGACGGTACTTGGCTAGTTGCCTACCAACCGCCGTATTCAATGACTGATTAGTTGAATAATTATTCGATGAATTGATTTCTACAGTTCACTGATTCAGATGCATTGCTTCAAAGAATTCAGAGAATGACTTAATCAACCAGTGATTTAAAGCAATTTTGTTGTAGCCATGCTAGGCTGATCGTAGAACGGCTAAAGAAAGGCCCGTTGATATCTTCCTTTCGCAGCAACGATAAACGCTGCTTGCGTAAATTGGGGAAAACAACTGATTTTCCCCAGGTTTGGAAAACTGGAGTAACAGCACAATAGGGAACAAATAGCTGCGCCTTTCATGACACGGCTGGGGAGAAGGGCAACACCTGCTAAAAAATACCGCCATCGACAATGGCCTATCGTCTACACTGAACACAGCAGCTGTTGCGAATGAGCCCTGTACCACTCTGTTTTTTTTTTCTTTTTTTTTTTAAAGTGGAATCGTCACGTCGTTTTGTACCGTAAAGTGAAAAAAAAAAAACTTCTCTCCAGAATGATGGAAGAAGGTGATGATCGTAGGAGCTGTTTGATGGAGAAATGGTGTAAAGTGTTCTTCGAAAATGCCACACACACCACCAATGCCGGGACCCCGACAACTGTATATTGCGCTTCCTTCGAGGTGGTTACCACCGCCCACATCGCAGTGAGTTGTTAGCGAATACTGCCGCTTTCACCCCCTCACTAAAAAGCAGTGTCGTCAACGTACCCTTTGTGCGGTCATTTGATTTAAGCGACACTTTTCGTGGTAGGGGGCGCACCATACCCATCGCCGCTATTTCCTCGCCCCGTCGTCGTCCCACTTTTGGGCTCGGAGACGTTGAAGTCAGAGCATATCTTATCGACTGCGCCAGACTTGTTTGCCGTGCGACGCAGCGTTTCCGTCTGCTTCTTTTTTTTTATTTCTTTCGCCCCGTCTTCGTCTGCGCGCAGAGGACTCTTGACCACGCACACCAGTGCCTGGAAGAACTGAGGGAGCCGCAAATGGTTGCGTCTGCGGACGACGATTGCCAGCAAGTGTTCCCAGCGCCGCTGTTAGCACGCGAAGCAGGTTGTGTAAGGAAGTGTTTTACATCTTAATGCGGCCGCGTGAGCGGCTAGCGGTGCTCGTAACGGGTGTCCGAATTGCTTTCCGACACGCAGGCTGTTGTCTGACCGCGTCGTAGAGCGCAAGCGCACTGCCTTTTCCTTATCATTATTATTGTTGTTGTTATTGTTTGTTTTTATTTGGTTTGTTTTGAGAGCCGTCTAGTTGCTCTCTTCCTCGGCGAATTACTCCTCTGGCGATATGACTTCACGCAATCTACAAATGCGTGCAAGACGGCCGTAATGAAACCAAGGTTGTTGTTTATTATGTCCCAGTGCTACAAGTAGAGTGGCGTCTCCGTGCGCGAAATTGCAACGGAAGCGAGCGTCGGTTTCCTGCTAACTTCAGAGTACGCTAGAATCTGCTGCCGTATCTGTTTCCTGGTTCACGCAAGTGCAAGCGAGCAGTTGTATTTAGAGGGATGCTAGCTGGCAGCAGCCATGTTGAAATCTGCGCATGCGTTTTAGGCCGCATCTTTTTGTAAGGCGAGATGAACGAATGCTATCCTGAAGTTTAGCGACGTTTAAACACTATGCTGACACTTGAAACAAGGGTGCCGTAGTGGAGGGCTCCGGAATAATTTCGACCACCTGGGGTGCACGTTACAGATCCCCCGGTGCTCTAAATTATTCCGGAGCCGTCCACTACGGAACCCTTTTGTTCCTGTCTTCTTGCAGTCACTTCTTTATCCCTTCCCTTACGGCGCGGTTCAGGTGTCCGCCGATATGTGAGACAGATACTGCGCCATTTCCTTTCCCCAAAATAATAATAATTGGTTTTTGTGGAAAGGAAGTGGCGCGCAGTATCTGTCTCATATATCGTTGGACACCTGAACCGCGCCGTAAGGGAAGGGATAAAGGAGGGAGTGAAAGAAGAAAGGAAGAAAGAGGTGCCGTAGTGGAGGGCTCCGGAATAATTTCGACCGCCTCGGGATCTTCAACGTGCACTGACATCGCACAGCACACGGGCGC
This sequence comes from Amblyomma americanum, assembly GCA_030143305.2. NCBI lineage: Eukaryota > Metazoa > Arthropoda > Arachnida > Ixodida > Ixodidae > Amblyomma > Amblyomma americanum. Next base: position 68,209 of record JARKHS020034617.1, read on the forward strand.
TTTAGCGTTTTTCCTCCATAAAAACGCAGCCGCCGCGGTCTGCGTTTTTATGGAGGAAATTAAAATTTCTCCCAGTTGACTTCCGTGGACGTAGGGACAACAGTGTAGGTCTTAACTGCACCTTCTGTACTTTTTGCAGCCGAATGACGATAATTCGAACTCAAAAAAGACCAAACAATGGCTCGAATTACGTCGTCTTCGATTTAGAAGAGCCCCCCCCCCCCCCCCCCCACCACACACACGCACACACTTGTTTCTAATGCACGCGGTGCTGACAGCACAGAACTCTTAGTTCTAATGGACTGGAAGTTCGAATTAAGCGTGTTAGACTTAATGCGATTCCTCTGTTTTCACTTAATCCTATTCTTCCCCGGTGTAAGGCTGCGGGGCAGCCTCCCTAATGCACGTTTCGTTGACTGGACTGGAGCTTCAATTCGAATAAACCGAAAGTTCGAATTAACCGGCTTCCACTGCTTTAGTTCTTAATTTTCCAGCGTCCAAAGCTGCGGGCGCGATGTCTTTTCAGTGCGCCGCGTACACATTCGCGACTGTGGTCCGCCGCTTGGGGGCGCTATAGGCGCGGCCGCTTGCAGGGCCAGCGTATGTGTCCACCTGCCGACGACCTCTGTTTTATATTTCCTTTTTATTTGCCTCTTCCCTGCAAAATATCGATCCGCGCGAAAAAGTCCGGCGCCGTCGCGTAACACGGCTGGATAGAAATTAGGTTATAAGCCACCCCAGTGCCCGTAACCTTTTACCCTTTTCCCCACGCCGTTCCTCTGCTTTTTCCCGTTTCCCTTTTCGCTTCCCCATGTTTTATTCTTTTCTCTCTCTTCGTCTCTTCTTTATGTGCTCTTACCCTCTCCTTGGTCGTCCTTCGGTGTCTGCGGCCCCTCAAGCCAGATGCCTGTCACGTCGTCCGTTCATTGTCGCGCTTTAAAAATGCAAGCCCTCTTCACCGCTCGCCTAACACGCTCGCTCCCGATAATATGGTGCAGCGACTCACAGCTGGACGCTTGTGTGACGGGGCGCCGCCACGGCACTGTCGCGTGAGGTAGAGCGGGGCTAAAGTTGGCATCTCCGCCAAGCAAAGGCCCTCCCTTTCAGTGCACACTCTACGCTCTAATAACGAATACGCCTATGTTGGAGTAAAAAGGCAGTGCTCATTCACATAATATCACATAATACCACACATCATAATATCCTCACATAATATCCTCGAGGTCGATTTGCTCTTTAATTTTTCTCGTAAATGACAGTAACACTACATTTAACGACAACTATACGTGCCTTCGTTTAATTATTTATATACCCTTTGTTTTGCGTCGACAGGTTTAAGATGATGTTTTCTCCGTGGTTTACGATGTAACTTCCCTCAGGATGCAGTGAAAGAACTTAACTCAGACCTTTCGTTAGGCGCAGGGATTGCTCTAACATTCAATTTAATATTTATTTTTTTATCGCATACATTAGGTCGTTACTTCGGGCTGAAGCGCTTGGTCGGAGCTTTCGCGGGGCCCTGGAGACGGTTTACATATAAGAAAAAAATATGCATGGATAGATAAAAATTGACTTGACAGAAAAGACATTGTACAAACATGGGTAGGTATACAAGTACAGGTTACTGTTATAATTAGGAACTGCGAGAAGATACAGTATCGAAACAGATAGAAAGTACGAAACATAAAGGAGATACAGATAAAAGGACAATGCAGTTTAATAGGATAAGCCTTCAGTTCCCCAGACAAACGATCGCCAATGTTTCTGTACTTATTCCTAATAGGAGAGTATGCATCAGTGAGTGTAACTAATAATTCGCGCGAAAACAGGTAGAAAACCAAGGGTCAGCATTACGGGTAGCAACAGTGCGCTTATGCTGTTGCTACCCGAAACTTATTGTTTCGGAAGAAGTTACTATGGTGATCAGTAACTAGGAAAAGAGGAGGAGAGAGAATTTAATGAAACAGGAGAGCAGTTATAACTAGGAAACAGCAACCGGAATTAGCGGTAACAATCACCAGTAGCTATCAAGGTAATTTATTCTCCCCGATGACGGCGAGAAATGTTGGTTTCTCTTTTTTTTCTTTTGTCAAACCATCATTTGTTCGTTGCGTTTTTCTTTCTTCTTTGTGGCTGGTTGCTTCGTTCTGCTGCGACTACAGTGTTTCTGGTTTACCATATCGCCATATCCGCTGTTTTTATTCAGTTGAAGTGCAAAAACGCTTTAGTGCAGCGAGACTTTGCTGCACGTTAAAACGTAAGGAATCCGCGTATTTGTAAGCGTTTAAGAAACGTCAATACCTGTTAAGAAACTAGTGAAACGTTTTTTAACGTCTGAAAAAGTAGTTTAGACTACAAGAAGCATTAAAGCAATAAGAAAACTTAAGGCAAAGCTAAATAAGTGCCCTTATAAATTGGTCTATAGATTTCTGTTTCTTAGACTTCTTATAGACTCTGTTGCCTTCCTATAAGTATTCGGTTATGTCTATTCATAGTTTATAGGCTTTCTATGTGCAAAAATCTACTAAAAGTATATGGCCATGAACCTATATATTGCATATGACTGCCTGTGGGTTTTGAGTTGTCCTTAGACTAGTCTAAAGAATTTGTCTGTAGAAAGCCGGTAGACTTTATAGACATATATCTATGGACAGTCTGTAGACTGGGAACAAGCAGTTTAGCAAGTTTCTAACGTTTTTTAGATGTCAAGAACGTTAAGGACCGCAAGAACGTGAAAGAAACGAGATGAAGATGTCAAGTAAACTTTTCAAGCGACCCAGTGTAGCGAAGAGGTCGTTTGGAAAAGGAGGCTTTAAGTGAGTGCATATCCTAATCGATTTCGAGCTTTCGAAGCGCTGTGCGATCGCCGTGAATGCTTTTGTCTCTAAACAAGCAGGAAAACGGCTGCATTAATTTGCATTTTGGCGATGGCCTCGTGCGATGGGAGAGATGTATTTTGGCGTCTAAAAATTCGCTTAGAAGTCACACGCACGAGGTCGCATGCGGAAAAAGTGGGTGAGAGAGAATAAAGGAAGGCTAGCTGGGGGAAAATGGACCTTAGTCGTTATTTGTTACGCACTTGAATGTTTTGTTTGTTTTTTCCCTGATTCTAAATGGTGGAAGCTCACAGCAAGTCGCTTTCGTAGTTAACCCAAGCAGCACAGATAATTGGGCCAATATTGGAAAGCAATTGTTTCACACTGGTCCTTGTATAGGACCAGTCTATGCCACATATTTGTAATATTGGGCCGATTATCTGTGCTGTTTGGGAAGGTTGAGGTAGTAACGGTCTTGGTCCCGTCGTTGAATGCACAGTGAAGGACGTGGGTTGCGCTTTGGGTAACAGGTATGTACGTTGACATCTGAGGCGCCAAGCTCTGTAAACACGAAGTTTGTCAGCCTGTAAAAAAGCGATAAAATTCGCTGGATAAAGGTGACAAGGATATAAATTGAGGAGTGATAAATATCGCCGAATAGACGGGTTCAAACTGCATGCCATGCCAAGGCCTATCCTGCGAGGTCAGACGCTGGAAGCATATGTGCTTTCAAAAAAACAGAGTAGTAACAAATACAGGATGGACAGGCTGTCTTCTCTCATGTTTGTCGCCGGTGTCCAATCCCGTAGAGTCAGTACAGTGCGAGTAGCCATGTCTTAGCCCTCTACGCGCTGCAGAGTAATGCCCCTAAATGCACTTAGCCCGAGACATGCTGGCATCTGCATTCCGACACGCCGTCTCAGTTCCCATGGAGGACTTCGCCAGTGCGCTGGCATCCAGCATGTACGCGTATTCTGTTTTTGTTTCTTCTTGGGCGTCTGAACCAGCCGGCATGCCTGTCCTAACTGACGGTCCTAATGCCACGGTGAAGCGAAAGCTACGGGTGCTGTTACCCCCGTTGGGGAGTGGATGAGGGAACTCGGACATTCTTCTCAATATTGGCAGCATAGTAATGGAGCGAACTGGACACCACGTCAAGTAGGCGCCCGTCAGATTAACGCGCCAGCCCGGCTGTCGATGCTGTAACCTTTCTGCCTTGGCGTCGAACCTGAAATGTGTGTGTTGTTGCTGTCATTGCGTTCTCTTGACACCGGTTGCATTGACGGAACTAAAGGTAATTGAGCGGCGTTTTCAGATATTATCTGCCTATGGAATGAGTTCTAGCTACTTGCGCCTAGTTTTACGCGAATCATGTATACCTCTATTGATTACGCAGGTGTGGTCGTTTGCAGTTTTTCGCGAAGGTGATCGAATTTTTACCTGCCAGACACGATCACTGGGGAATTTTAGTCCTCTTGAGGAGGAGCGTATGTGTTGGCTGTGGAAAGTCGGGACTCGGGCTCTGCACAGCTAGCTATCTAGCATCATGTTTTCTGGAATATATACTGTCAACTTGAGATCGGATGCACTGTGCACTGGCTTGGCGTACTATTGGAGCAAAAGCTTTCAGGACGCCTTGATGTGCAGCCAAAGCCGATAGCTCTGTTATTATCCGGTGGCTGGGAACCACGCTTGCAGGGGAGAAAATCTTACTTGTTGTAACGTGTGTGGAGCAGTCGGACGAAATGATCGTTGGCGGACGCATCTGTTATGAACCTATAGATCGCTTTTTGCGCGCCCTCTAGACTCTTTCGCGAGAGTACAGTCGCCTGCGTTCAGACGAATACATAATTTAGCGCACTTGCGGACTGACTTAGTCTTAATGTACCATGACTGGCTTCCGAATGCACCGTGTTGAAGGCAAACCACGAGCCATCCAAAGAGTCTTCTGATTGAGTCAAGGTGCATACAGAATACACCAAACAGCGTAAATATCTTAAGAGGCCACCTTCTACCAATCTATGATCACTGCCTACGATCACGGTCTGCGCTCCACGACTCGGAGACACAAAAACCAAAACTAAAGCTAAAAGCTATCACCCGCACACCAAAACAAGCTACCACACTACTGGCCTCGCGCCGCTACAACCCCTTCGAAATAAGCAAAATAGGCGCAAGACAGGCCCTTTCTTTTACTTCTTTCGTAGTGCTTTCTTGAACCCACGAGAGCCTGAGAAACTGAGTCTTGAAGATGACAAGCATAATACTGCAGAGGAAACACAACGCGTGAACTCAGCCTCATACAGGGTACGTGCACTGTGCCGAAAAGTTTATAAACTGTAAGCATCTAGCATTTCCCGCGCGGTGCTTTCAGAGAATGAGTTTAGTTTGGTCGCGGGCAACGTGATGAGATGCAGTGGCGCTGGCGCGTCCAAAAGTAAGCGTGATGCGGCGGCACGTATCGGTGACAGATTGCTCCCATAATGCAATTCGGAGGACCCGGAATTCCGCGCACGTAGTACACCCACTTTACGCGTGTCTTCGGGTCCGAAAGCACAGTCATGGAGACCGTTTTCCTCATCTTGGGTTCTTTCTGGTGTTTCTTCCTTTTTACCTCGTGCCTCTGCTCTCTTATCTGTTTTGTTCCGTTGTGCATAGCCGGTTATTTTTCCCCAACCTTATTTTTTTGCCTACTTTGCTATGCCGTGAACCTCTGGTCAAATATTTAGGGTTAACCCCCTAGGTGGAGCAGACTTTTTAATAAGGGAGTAATTACTCATTGGCATCCACCCTAACGCAGCCACACAGCTACAGAGGAAAGCTATACAGTTTTCTCAGAAACCTCGTAGTTAAAGAAAAATTCGTCCTGATCCGGGGTTCGAACCCGGGACCACCGCTTCACCGGAGCAGTCGTTCTACCAACTGAGCTAACCCGGACGGCAAGCTTATGGTAGCCGTATGGCTGCGCTAGGGTGGATGCCAGTGAGTAATTATTCCCTTATTACAATGTCTACTCCACCTTGGGTGTTTGCCCTAAATATCTGACTTGCACTGCTGTCACTTCGAGTTAATGGTCAATTCGCTCTCGCCCTGCCAAAGCTTGCGTTCTGGTTAGCACAGTTGGTAGAGCGACTGCTCCGGTGAAGCGGTGGTCCCGGGCTCGAACCCTGGACCAACGACGAATTTTTATTTAACTGCAAAGTTTGTGAGAAAGCTGTGTAGCTTTCCACTGCAGCCGTATGGCTGCGCTTGAGTAGATGCCAATGAGTAATTACACCCTTATTACTGTGAGCCTTTCTCAACTCTTACAGTAGTGAGTTGATGGATATAAACAAACAGCAGTCATGATGTTTCTAAAAACGTGAGTAAAAGAAGACGCAGCACTCGCAAATCATCGTGTCATACGACAGCAAGACTTTCGTAAAGTTCCAGCATAAAAACTGGGGAAAGAGAAAAGCTTCTGACATTGCAGATCCCATCTTTGTTGAAAGATTCAACATAGTGTTAAAAAAGGCATCAAGCAGCAGATCATTTATAAATTGTCAGGGCAGACTATCCCATAGTTAAGTGGGCGCGGAAAAAAAAGAAAATAATGGTCGAAAACCTCGTAAACAATTATGGGAAGACTTTAATGGAGCCTTTTGCGCATGCGCAATGCCAGGTGCGCGACCGCACTTGGCCCCTCGTGCCGTCTGCGCATGCTCTAAGTGCGACTGGTTTTCCTTGTGGATTCCTGTCGACGAAAAGGCTGAACGTCTCCACACAGCTGCTTGAGATTAGCGCATCTTAAAATGCCCTTCATGTTGGCGTTGGATATTCGGCCCGTGTCAGTCTCCCTAAGCTCATCGGGCACAACGTTGGAGAGGACAATGTTGGACTCGCCACCGGTGGCAGGTCGGGCTCCGAAAGGGGCAACACTACGCGGATGCAGGCGTCGACATGCGCCAACTTCTCCGCCAACGATTTCATGGAAAACACAAGTTATGCGGTGCATCCGGGAAGAAATAATCACCCTGTTCCTCAAGCATTGACTTCCAGAAGCTTAGTGGACAAGCTTTAATCGGTGGACAACTCTGTTTTGAGAAAGCGAGTTACCAGCTGAAATGCACTACTATGGTCATAGCTGGCATAAGCCATACGCCAGGGCTCCGTGTTATGAGAAACTGAGACCGGACCCGCGAAAAACCAGCCGTAGTGAAAAAGTTAAGAAAATCCTGCGCGTCTGATTGCAGATTCGCGTACTTAAGAGTCCGGCGAAGCCGCTGCAAATGCTACCGCAATGCGGAATTTCCCAACTAAAACGCGAACCAAAGCCATTCGCAAACAATTACGCGGGAACGGGACTAGAACACTGTTCTCATTATACTTCCTACCTAATTGCTCTAGGAGAAATGTTTCCTCCAAGGGCCGTCTAGAAATGACATTACATTTAAAGGTTCATGCCGCAAGTTCACGACTGAGTTATTTCAGGCCCTTAGGTGCCAAACGAAGAGGCTGAGTTCCCAGACGGACATACTGCAAAATAAAGACCCATGTATGAAACTTTCAATCTGAAAACATAGAACAGAAATTAAGCACACGTAATTAAGCAGTGTGTTCCGACCGTACCTTTCGTTTTCGGAAGCCAAGAGCCCTGTAAACGCCGTCTTCTTTAACCTCTTCTTTAGTGCCATGGTACTATGATTTCTGTTAGTACAGTTTTATTTCTTGCAAGTAGTTATTAAAAACGGTACTAAGTTCACTTGATTTTTATTTGCATAATCATCGCCTCTTTTAGCAGAACCCCTGCGTCCGTTCGCAATTGTTTATAACTGAAAGAAAAGTGCGCACAACACTTATTGATGATTCTTTTTTCTCGCATGTGCAGTTATGTACATAACGTCGAATCCGCATCCCCGAAGCTTACTGTTAATAATAATAATAATAGAGAGTTTTAGTTTCACGTACGTAGAGGCTTCACGTACGTAGAGCTCTTACGGGTGACCAGTGCGCATGCGCAGAACGCAAAGGGTATGCGCGAGTCTCACGTACGTACGTGAGATTCGGATTTTTACGTTGCGGTCTTTGCGTTGCTTGCGTACGTAGCGCTGACAAACATGGCGGCGCCCTGCCCGCCGCTTCACAGCGATAACAGCTTCGTCGCTAATCCCTCGAGGCGATATCGTGTTCTAAACTGTTGCATTCGCCTTCGATTTGCCCATTCTTACCCTCGCATAAGGTTTCAAGCGACAAATAGCTTTTGTTTTTCAGACAGAAGGGCGATTTTTCAGCTGTTAAGCCTGACGAAGTAGCGTTGGTCGTCGTCATAGCAACGGTCTCGCTATGAATGGCTTGGCTTAAAGACTTGTCTTGGATGATTTGGGCTACAACCAGTGTCTGTGTTTCTTAGTAGATGGCGCTAGGCGTAACGCGCGGCGTGTTTCGCGTACGTGTAACTATAAGGGTTTCAAACGACCTACGTGCAGGCTCCGTAGACTTCTCACGTTTGCGTACGTGAACCCTCTACGTACGTGAAACTAAAACTCTCTAATTGGTTTTGGAGGGAAAGGAAATGGCGCAGTATCTGTCTCATATATCGTTGGACACCTGAACCGCGCCGTAAGGGAAGGGTAAAGGAGGGAGTGAAAGAAGAAAGGAAGAGAGAGGTCCCGTAGTGGAGGGCTCCGGAATAATTTCCACCACCTGGGGATCTTTAACGTGCACTGACATCGCACAGCACACGGGCGCCTTAGCGTTTTTCCTCTATAAAAACGCAGCCGCCGCGGTCGGGTTCGAACCCGGGAACTCCGGATTAGAAGCTTACTGTTCTGTTTGTGATCTGACGGTACTTCCCCAATCCCGGAACAGCAGTTGTCTCAGTTGCCTGGGGGAGTATATGCGTTTTGTTCGGGCTAGTCGTAGCGAATGCTCATTCATTCATTCATTCATTCATTCATTCATTCATTCATTCATTCATTCAGCGCTGTTTGTGCGCCTTCATTATTTGTCCCGTGTAAGCGCGCTGTTTTTCGGTGAATTCATTCATTCATTCATTCATTCATTCATTCATTCATTCATTCATTCATCTTTATTTGCAAGGATAGCTTGAGGCTCAAGGGGGTAAATAGAAGCATTAGGTGAAGGTTAACACGCGGTAGTCCGGCGTCCTACCCTCACCTAAACCTCTGCTGTATCTTGTGTGCGCTTGTACGCGTCATCAGATGGCACTATATGTCATTGCACTGTCATCATCATGAGTGCATTGTGCATCCTTGAAGAAAAGGCATGTTTGATTCCGTGCCTCCGTGCAACAGCATGGATATATATATATATATATATATATATATATATATATATATATATATATATATATATATATATATATATATATATATATATATATATATATTGCACAGAAAGCTGTGTCGAATTTTTCAGCACTGGAGCAGTCTCACCGTATTCGTTTCACCAAAGTGACACCTGACCTCACGCGTGACATTAGAGTATTTTTGCTGGGCGAAAACTCGCAGTCACTTTACACAACGATTACGCCGTTGCCGCTCTTATTGCAACCATTACCTCTCGAGCTTCCCAAACGACAGGCAAACCAATAACAATAGCTGCAGCAGCAAGCAGTTCTCCCTGAGTTTCAGAAAGAAGTAATAAGGAAAACCAAAAAGACAAACAAAAGAAACGAGGCTGAGGAGACACGCGAGAGATTGAAACTTTTCCTTGCCTAACGTGGCGGCATACAAAGGCGATTTAAACAAAATGCACAAAAATGAAGGGGCACAAGCCAAGTATGTGCACCTGGCATACGAAATCCTGCAGAAATATCTTCTCTAAGCGATACAATGAAACTGATGTGTCACTGACACCTGGATAGCCCCTTCTCTTTAGACGGTACGCCTCTTAAAAACGCATGCGCTACAGTGTACCACCTTGCGCGTAGAATTATGATTTCGTCAAGTCACGGCGATTTCTGTTTTATGAATTGCAAATGTGCAGGCAAATGCACTCTTCCACAATTTTTTTTGTCGATAGTTTATGTCCCTTGCACGAACATTAACACAGCGGCCTGTCCGGAGTATGTAGACGCTCCCAACATAGTAAGTGCAATTTTACAAACGACCACCGAGGCTCATTATCATACACCTTTTGGCATGGTTTTTTTTGGCATCCGCTTGTTTTAGCTCCTTGGGCGGCGATTCTTTGGACCGGCGTGGTGCGCTTCCGTCGTGTTTTTTTTTTTAAATCATAATCATATGTCTGTCTCACATTTTGGTTCAATGGGTGAATAGGGTTTAACGTCCCAAAGCGACTAAGGCTATCAGAGACGCCGTAGGGTACGGCTCCCGATAATTTCGACCAATTGGAACCCTTTAACGTGTCCTGACAACGCTCAGTACACGGGCCTCTTGCATTTCGCCTCCATCGAAATGCGACCGCCGTGGCCGCAATCGAAGTCGCGTCTTTTGGGTCAGCAGCCGAGCACCATAACCATTCAGCCACCGCGGAGGTCTACCTTTGGGTAAGCGACTATGTTAATGTATAAATTGCACCACAGTAAGCTTCGTCGTTTGAGGAGACCGCGTATTCTTCTTGCCAGATTTAATATGTTTCACCCTTTTAAGAAAGTATTCAGCCGGAGCTGTGATCACCGTGCAAGAGAATACGATGAAACGTAGCCGGTAACGCTGACTATGAAAACTAAAACGCATTGCACGGCGATCCAGCTTGGTTGGACACGGTATTGGCACAAGCTGGCTATTGTTCTTTTTAGTCTCCAATGTGCCGAACAATACAGAAGCAAGCCTTTCTGTGCATTAGCAGATATGATTTGTCCCTCAATTCAAGTTGATATCTGAAAACTGCTACGAAGCATTAGATGCTACTTCGTACATAAAAATCAAACCCTTTCCATGTTGTCTAAAACTGGTAAAATACGGTTTACTCTGTGCAGATGAATGAGGATTGGTAGAGGTAAAGCAGTTTAAAAAATTGCTCACGTATCCTAAAACATTGAGTACCCGTTGGGATGTAAATCTGTGGTGCAGTTACTACCTGTCGGTAAACTTCCGGCAACACAGGGACCCGTACACATTCCTTGACTTTGTATGTAAAGCAAGCAGTTTGCTGAAAGAGACGCAAGCAGCATTCAAGTTAATATCAAGTGGGTTAATGAAACCTTTTGCTGGAACATACAGCGAACCTTGGAAGTTTATTTCGGAATGCCTCATAATCTATTCTCTTTCGGCAACAAACAGTTCTGCGTGGGACACAGAATGAATCAAATCTCCCACATCTACATGGAAAGCGTGCCTTACAGTAGCACCGCCCTTCAAGAGAATGTTCAAAACCACAGTACACTCACATATTTCTGCAAATACGGCTTTAATACAAGTTACCTTCAGTCCTTCATGTTAACATGCCTCCTAAACGGCACTCCGCTGAAGTTGAACCGAATGCGTTGTGACCACCAAGTCATAAAATTAGGAAACTTGATAGGCTCTGAACGGGAGGCCACAGCGAGCGAAGCTAGCCGAGGACGTTGGAAATCTTGCGGCGACATGTCAGCCCTCGGCAGTTAGCCAATCTTATCTTGTTCCGCCAACGACAGGGTGGAACACGGCAGGGCGACCCATGATGTCGAGACTATTGTCTCACAAAAACCTCTCTGCCCAGGCTATTGCCTGCAAGGCCTCGCGTTCGTTTCGTCCAGAAGTCTTCATCACGAGGGCGACGAGGCAAGGTGTCCTGGAGAAAAGCTGGAAGGCTTCCGCACACCGACTCTCTCTCCTCCCCAAAGCGAAGTCCGCTGCACGATTCAAGGCAACCCGGTTCCTCTGCAGAGCTGCAAAAATTGCATAGCTCATGTCGCACCAGGGTCCTCCTCCAAGTTCCACAATGATGGGGTTGATCTTCATCCCCCTCGATATCTGTTCAACCACTCTATATTGACGATGTTCTCCAATACAGAGCGTGAGCGTTGTGACTGTTCTGTTGCGAGAGATGAAATCTGAGACTGCCGAGGCAGCACCTATTTCTGCGCTGCAAATGGAAATCGCCAGTTTGCTTATTTTCTTGTTGCCTTCGATGGCGTTCAGGAGCTGTTGGACGATCATCCCGTCGTCCATCTCGATCGTGATATGTACGCTACTGATGGACCGATTGGCCACGAGCATTTCGCAAAGGACATTTACCCGACAATTTTCCTCGATGGAAACGGTGAACGCTTGCACACAGCTGCTTGAGGATAGGGCATCGAAAAAAAGCTTCATGGTGGCGTCGGATAGGCTGCAAAAGTCAATGTCGGTGATCTCCTCTGGGCAAGTCGTAGGGCACGCCAGGCGAGTTGACAGAGCCTGCAGGTCGTACTCGTCCAGAAAAGGCTGCAGCACGCGTCTATAGCCGTCAGCCTGTGCCAACTTCTCAGCCAATGCTGGTCTGGAAGAGGGAAGAGTGGGAGAGTTCTAGAAAACATGGGGCCTCTCTCAGGCTAAGCATATAGAAGCATAGCATGTGCTTTCAAAAGCAGGAGGATGACGTTAAAGAAAAACAAGCGAAATAACCCAAAACTGGAACATGATAAAGGAGTAGCGAAAAATACTCGAAAAAGTGAAAAAGCAAGGTGAATGGTATAAGAAGCCAATATTTCGAAGATTGAAGATGCGCTAATTAGCCCACCAAAAGGATTTCAAACATGCTCTACACTAAAGCGCGCAGTCAGCACAACCCGTAGTGGATAGAGGCGGACGCCTGAAGAGGGGTAGTTAGGCTCTTATCATTTATACAGCACAGACGCCATTGGAGAGATAACATGACAAGACAAAAGCACACAAAAACACCATGTTTGACCGCAAATTAATTAGCATCACTGATGAGCTGACGTCCATGGTTATACAGTATGTCGTTAAACGTTGCTGTCTTTTGCTGCCGGCCTTTCCTGTTTGATCTGCATTTCTTGCGCAGTAGAAACAAACTGGGTGGTCAAGCAAATGGTGAGAAGTTGAAATTCACGCCATTTTTACGCTACGCGCTGTGAAACGCGAGCCTCAGCGGAAACCTTGAACAGCACCAGCCTGTCCTGGGTGTTTTCGCCTGGCTCGTTGTTCAGCAGGGACGCCCGCCGCACACATACTGTCAACGTGAAATGAAACTCGAACACAGTAACTGCCATGCCAAAACAAGAATACCGAAATGAATAGCTGCTGCAAATGAAAAATCAGAAGGGCCCCAGAACATCTACGGAGCTTTCTTTTTAACATTGAAGATCAAACGCTCTCATTTCCTTTTTCAGTTAGAATGTATACGCCTTAATTCTATGTGACGCTGAAAGTTCAGCGTCGCGAAGTAACGCTGACAAGGCGCCTAAGCGCTTCACTGTTTTCATTTTTTTTTATCGCGACAACATATGGGGGGGGGTCTACCCATCGCGGTGGCTCAGTGGTTTCTGGCATTCGGCTACTCATCCCCCTCAAGCCCGGCCGGGTTGGCACGTTTCTATGGAGGGAAAAGCAAAATGTGCCCGTGAGCTGTGCGAATTCTTGAAAACGTTAATTAATCCTAAATTAATCCGAATCCCTTAACTATTGCGCCCCTCACAGCACATGTCTCTCTTCGAGGCGCTAAACCCCACTATTTTCAGTTTTTCAGATCACCTGCTGTGCGCTAGCTATATATCATCTCAAAATAATGACAAAAGTATCAGCAGTGTACGCTAATATGCACTCAATTTCTGCACAAAGAATAAAACGACGCATACGAAACGTGACGTACCTGTACTCCTTGGGAACCGAAAATTCAGGAAGCACCAACTTCTTCAGTGTCTTGTTGGTGTTAATCGCGTCGCAAAGCGCCCAGACGCCACTCGCACCGAATTCAGCATTACGGACGTCCAAGTTTTCCAGCGTGGTGTTTTGCGACAGGGCCTCGGCCATGAGGATCAAGCAGTGATCGTCCACATTACCGGCCAGGTGCAGGTTGACGAGGCAACTGTTCCTGCGCAGAGCCGACGCCAAGGCTGTGCCGCAGCTCGCGTCAATAGCGCCGACTTTGACTCGCAATGTTCTCACGCTGTGGTTCTCCTCAAGGGCCGCAAACAGTTCCTTTGGGGAGCTGGTTTCATCTACAGCATCTACAGCAAGGTCGAGCGCCGTCAGGGTCACGTTGGCTTTGAGGGCGGCTGAAATAGCGGAGAAATTCCACTCTGCATCGCGGTCGCTGGAAAATGTGAGCGTCTTCAAAGCCGCCATGCTGCGTAGCATTGCAGTGAGCGCATTGGATTCCGAGAAGGTGTCGTCGTCGCTCGTGCAGTCAGACAGCGTCACCGACTCGCACTTTTCCAGGCGCTGCAGAGCGTCCAGCATGTGCTGAGAAAGAAGCGTGTGGGACAGCTGGACGAATGTGAGGGAGTGCGAGTTATTTCGCAGAAGGCTGACTAATCTGGACTCGTCCGTAGCTGTACCGTCGCGTATGCGAAGTTGTTCGATGCCCCGAAGAGCATCCACGTCTTGCTCCACTAAGTAGCAGGCGCCACTGTAGAACGTGCACAAGGTGACCTCGAGGCTCCGGATGGCCGTTCCTACTAGCGGACGGCGAAGGCGGACGGGGATGTTGGCCTGGGGAGCAGACAAGGAGCTCGAGACGCTCAGCTCGTCGATGCAGCCGTGGTGTTCGACAAGCCACGAGATCAGGAAGGCTGCCTGTGCGGGCTTTGACGCGGCGGACACCGCGCACTTATCCATGGGATCGTGCGGTACGTACCGGAGGCTGAGCTTTCCTGGACAGGTCTCGGCAAGCTCGTATTCGAGACTGTAGAGGACGCGGTTCCACGAGGGCAGCTCCGAGAGGAGGCCACATCTGTCCAGAGGTCCTGCAAACGTGCATATCCTCCGGAAGTTTAACTGGCCCTTCCAGTGATCGGTTGTAAGGGCCATGGTTCAGCAGGAATCAAAAGGCCTGCGCAACGTGGACGGAACGTATCGGGGAAAACCTGTTCAAACTCAGCTCGCGTTTTGACGGCGCTGCACACGATTGGACTCGTCTCTTTCGGTGCTGAAAACGGCGACGAATATTATTCGTGCACAGGCTTCGAAGGCGACAATTGCGAAAAGTGTAGCGCTTGAAATCCTGAAAGCTAACTGAACGATTGCACTTTTATGCACATGTATATAGGTGTAAAATTATATCTCACCTAAATCTTATCAGAGGTGTACTTGAGGCGCAAAGAACGTGGTAGCACAGCAAGCAGCACAGGAAACACCACATCGCTACGCTAATCACAACACGACGATGGAGCGAGGCTGGTGATGTTTGTGACGTCAGTTTGCGCCTTCTGCTGTTAAAGCTGGAATTAATTTAACGGCTACATCTTCACCCCTTCTTATCCGCGGATTTCCTTCCGTCCGTTCGTGCACACCACTAGAAAAGTTGAGAAAATATGACACACACAGAAAAATTTGCTAGAGTGGCATTCAAACCCTTGCCTTAGACATATATGTGCCAATAAGTTCTCAGACAGCTCGCCTATCACCACTTCTTTTCTTTGTTGGCATCAGTATCATACAATATGTACAGAAGAACCGTCAGCGGCACAGGTGTGCCTGTAACGTATCTAGTTTATATTTCTGTACACGTAAGCCATGTGCGGTTCAGAGAGCGTTGCGCTTTTCATTTGAAACCGTTCCTTGCATTTCGAACCGCAGCGGTGGCCTAATGGTTTGAGCACCCGCCTGGCATGCGGGAGGTGCGGGGCTCGATCCCCACAGTGCCGCGGGATACCCACCGGCGGGCACAAGCTTTCTCCTGGCCTAGTACTCGGCTTATCTTGGGTGAAATGCTTGGAAAATGGGTCTTCGACCCCACCTTGAGTAGTCGAAAATACCTTGTCATAGATGCCCTTGCGCCGTAAAAATCCATAATCATCATCATCGTTTCTTGCATTTCGTCCTGGCCTGCGCGCCCTCCAGTGCATCACGCACTGTGCGAAACACGCAGTGCACGGGCTTACTGCACGACGCCACGCATGCGTGCGGAAAGTATGACGGCTGTTTCAACGGTCAAATGAGGGCGACGGCGTCATGAACTCCTGGACTGTACAACGATGGGTTCACGAAATAAAAGCGCCGCTCAGGAACGAGGAACGCAGTCACGGCAACCGCACCGAAAGGGCGACAGTATCACGAGAGGAGAAGTGACGAACACCTATTTCAATGGCGTCTCCAGCATGAAGTGCCGCCATGCCCCTGGACAGTAAGTGGCGGAGAAAGCTTTAGCGGTGGACGAGGTGTCACATGAAATTAGCGCCGATCACTTGGTCGCCATTCTGAGTGAAAGAACGGAGCACACACAACAAAACGGGTGCATAGCCCACGCCCTAGCCCAGCCTACGCCCTAGCCCAGCCTATGCCCTAGCCCAGCCTACGCCCTAGCCCAGCCTACGCCCTAGCGCACTTTGCTAGGTTGCTTTGGGTGCAGTGGCCGCTATTCTCAGATAAACGAGTTCCTTACCGAGCGCTAACGTTCGTTTGAGCGGTTGTTAATGCAACACCCCGTCTGGCTATGTAGGAATTTTCGCAGGGCAATGAAATTTCAAACACGACCCGAGCGCAGTAATCGACGAACCGTTTGGCATGTTTCTTCTTGTGTGCGTTCTTTCTTCCATTACGCTTAATGAGTGAGCAAAGTTGGGCTAGTTTTTCAGGTACACCATGACAGGTACACCGTGTTTGTTCGCCACTTTCTTTACATTGTGGGCACTCTTCCGTATATACGGTACCACTTCGGCTTTAACCGTAACCTATTTTTTGTTCACACTACTTGCCAAGCATACCTCGCTTATTTATTTCTGTGTGTGTGCTAAGGCTTCAGCAATAGACGTGATGACTGCACACGATAAACCCGCTGAAATTAACCGTTCAGCTTGCTTGTTATAACTTCATATGCAAGACGTGCGCTGCCAAGATTGACAAGGAGTGATATAAAGACAACAGAAACGGTTAAGCGTAATCTACCAACTGAGTCATTCCATTCCAGTGGAAGAAAGAAAAAAGAGCATGTGACAAAAATTTGATAAGAGGGGAAGTTTAAGAGGGGAAGAGAAGACAACACAGAAGCGCACTACGCAGATTCGACTGAAGAAAAAATTAAGTCTTCAAGAAAAGAATGGAAAACATCACCAAACAAGTAATTTCGAAGCTCGGCTGGGAGTTCTGCAGAGCAACCATGTCAGTTCCCTTACAAAAATGATCGATAGACAGTCTATAGCCTTCTTACAGACACTATTGCCTTCCTATAGATATTGTCACGTAGTGGGGACGGCAGCCGAAGCAGCGATGAAAACGGACAAAAGGTCTTCTAAAAGAAAACTGTTTATTGGGCTGACTTGCGCCCACAATGGACTGAATCACTCGGCGGCGGCGAAGCGACAAGCGTGCTCGGCGGTCGTCGAACAGAATGCCCGCCGCTATCGGTCGTGCTCAATTTAAAGCAGATAGCGAACTTTCGAGAAAAAGCGTGCAAAGTTACTAGAACATTCCGGAACAACGTAGAATCAGCTCTGCCTGGCTGCGATCAATCGAGATAAATCTAGTCGCGTCTTGCGTCGCAAAGCAATAAAGTGGTGTGGCGGCAGATTTGAAGAACGAACAAACACTGCAAATATTCGCGGCATTACTCCCCTCTCAAAGAAGCGTCGACCCGATGCATTAAAACAAATAATGCGACTAGTAAGAGATAGAACGGATCTTGCGAAAATAGAGTATGGAAATGCAGCGTCCTTTAGCGCGCATAATACGGCTTCAGACGGACTACATGGACAACTTCTGGTCGTACGCGGCGTCGCTGGGATGCAGTCATTGCGTCAGGGATGACTTCATCATCCAGTTTGACGAAGAACCTTGTGCGGGCCGAAATAGCGGCGGAAGAGCTTTTCACTCAATCCACGGCGGCGTCTATTCATTGTCTATGGACAGAAGTCTACCAAGAGTACATGGAAATAAATCTATAGATTGTCTATAGACTCTCTACAGGATTTGTATTGTCTATAGACTGTTCTCGATGATTTGCATAGTCTATAGACTTTACACACAGAAGTTGAGTTGAGTTGAGGTGTTGAATGCTACAGGTGGGGTTAGCCTTGCTTTATCTGCCGGCAATTGCTCCACCGCAGCGTCCCTTCTATATTAACAATGTCGCATCTACCTCGCCATGCGCACAGTCTCTTATAATAGCACACATTCTCTCCCGCAGTCACCATCTATGCACACAATCTATCCACACAGTCCACATCACAATCCACTCCAGAAGTCACCATCTATGCACATATTCAGTCACAGTAGAACATAGGCCATTGTAGTGCCACAATCCATACACACATTCACTCACAGTATAACGTAGTCCACTCCGGAAGACACCATCTACGCACACATTCAATCACAGTAGGCCATAGTCCGTTCCTGCTGTCACCATTTAGAAACAAGATCCGTGTTCTGCAGAAATGTTAAAAGAAGGCGTGCAGCCTCCCTTCTGCATGTCTGGTTTCCACTCGGGTAGACAATGTCCTGAACTGTGCTGTGACGGGTTCCTGTCTTCTTGAAGGAAGCGAACATCACATGCCTTTCCGCTTTGTACTCTGGGCAGTACATAATGTAATGTTCGATATCCCCGCACACACCCCATAAAGAGCAGAGCGGAGACGATGCTATGCCGGTCTTATGCATCCATGCAGGAGTGCGAGCAGAGGCCGTGCGAATTTGATGTAGAAGGGTCGCCTGAGATCTTCTCAGTCCCTTCGTCACACATGGCTTGTGGGACGCACTCCACAGGGTACTGAAGTGATCGAGCACTGTTTTCCTGCAGATACTTTTTCCATCTTGAGGTACTTTTTTTGATGGAATCCTTGAGAGAGCTTTATGGGCGAGACTGTCTGCCACCTCATTACCGTTGACTCCTATGTGAGAGGGCACCCATTGGAAATGTAGAGTAAAGCCTCTGCTGTGCGGATTCTGCACCACGCGCAGAGAGCTTATAGACAAGGCGTCAGTAGGGAATCCGCGCTCTAACCTCTGAAGGGCAGATTTTGAATCAGTTAGGATGACAACAGGTTGAGCCGGACAAGACCCTAACTTCCGTAAAACCGCCTCAATAGCAACACTTTCAGCCGTTGTGGAGGATACGACAGCAGTACAGCGTACGGACAACTTACAGTCCAAAGAAGGAATGTAAAAAGCCGCTGCGCTAGCTTGTTTGACCTTGTCCACAGAACCATCCGTGAAAATTTGAAGATGGCAGGCATACTCTGTTTCCAAATGTTCCACTACAAGCGACAGTCTATAGAATGTCTAAAGAAATGTTTGTAATTTTCCCTTACAAAGTTAATTAACTTTGTAAGGGAATTTTTGTAAGGATACAGGATCGTGAGGTCATCGAGGCGTTCCGAGTGATATCTGGCATGGAAGGCAACTGCGTAAGTCCCCTCCGGTTGTCCTATGCTGTGTAACGAGTCAGCCTGCACAACTGTAAAAATGTGATCAGTTCATCAGAAGATTTCAGAGATCGTACTTGATTTGAGTGAGCAATCAGTCAATCAATCAATCTTTATTTTCATTCTGTTAGTGATACAGAAAGAAGGACTGTGACAAAAAGCTGTTTTTCAGAACAGCTTGACTAGGCCACAGCCCCATGGAAAAATTTCGGAGCGGTAACAGCACTACCGTAAAGTAAATCAAAAATTGAAACTTAACAGACTATAGGGCACACACTAAGTAAAGGAAATGCTAAGGTAATACAGAAGGCAGTTTTTACAGTCGTCAAAAATGAATACAAAACAGTTTCTTAGAAAAATGAATATCTGAAATGCTATCAAATTACAAAATGTGTAGAATAAATACACTGAATGTACAGGAAAATACAATATAGAAATCAATTTGTTACAGATAATTACATACAACCAGATGAAACAATTCAATACGGTTATGGATTTGATAAACGAGACAAAGTTTCTAGTATAACCAGTGTTAAGTAGTGGAAATATCAGAGCTATACATCACTGTGTATAACTTGCGGATATCCTGATATGAACAATCAAATAAGTCAAAATTGTTAAGGTCATAGTGATTGAGGAGGGACGGAAGAGTGTAAGACAAGCGCTCTTTTCCGGAGTTTAATCGTACTGTGTCTACTTCCCACTTTTCTCCATGACGCGTGGGATAATTAAATGTCTAATTCTTAAATTGGCCAGAACACGCAAATTTGTTATGTTCTTACAAGTTTCTAATTTGAATTTGCTGCTTAACGTATAATTGTATGTCTGGTGTATTTTAACTATTCCTGAAATGCAGAATAAAACATTAGTAGATGCTGCAAAAGGTGCATTGAAAATATGCCTAATACATTTTTTCTGAACCAAGCATATTTGATTTAGATTTGTGGCCGTCGTTGTACCCCATACTAGGTGGCAATAATTTAAATGAGAGCTAAAGAGCGAATGATAGAGTAGAAGCTTGATTCCTTTTGGAAGTAAGTATCGAAGGCGACCAATTACACCTGTCACCTGAGCTAATTTTTGCAGAACATGTCTTACGTGGTAATCCCAACTCATATTCGCGGAAAAAAATATGCCCAGACATTTAAAATGGTCAACTATTTCAATAGTGTGAGTACTCAGTACTATGTGAGTACTCAGCACCAAAGTGAAATCGCTTCATTTATATTACATGTACTTTGCATTCCTTATGCCTTTGTATTTCTAGCTCTTGTGCACTGTGCATTGTTTGGCGCTTAAAATACTATGAACAGCTGAAGGGATTCACATTGCTACTCGTGGTAG
>JARKHS020034618.1:0-58051 GCA_030143305.2 Amblyomma americanum
TATGCCGACGGCAACGACGCGGAGGCCAGAAACGGTCCTAAGAGCTGCGCACTAAAACTCCTCAATAAAAGCCCCTTTCTAGGTGTAATGAGTTGTAAAAGGAAGAGTAATGGAAGTAACGGTGCACCGGTGAAAACAGTTTCATGAACGGAGTTCTTGCAAAAGAAGAAAGCAATATGCTTTTCACAAACAATGCGGCAGACATGGTCTAGAAAGACAGCCGGGAAGATGGGATGCTCTAGAACACAAAATGAACAAGGCGTGGGAGGGAAGCCCGAGTACGCTAGCCGACGTTTCTGCAAGAGGACTTGTCTTCGTCTGGGCAAAGTAAAGTTCACTTTTCAAAACATTGGCTAGTGGATTGTGGCTTTCCTCCCAGACCTTGCTAATTTCGCGTCGTCAAACGATTTGGTGCGTGGGGTTTAAACCTAACATGTCAAGGAACTCTGTACAAGCCATTTTTTTCAACCGGAAGTTCTTTATGAACATAATTTTTTCCCATATCGTTAGATTGCATCATAACACCCAATACATCCGCAGATCCCTCCACGGGACGCTTGTAGTTATTTGCTGTATGTTCTAAAAAATGCACCCTGTGGGTTTTCTATGACAGTGTTAACTACCAACTTTAAAAGCAAGATTGGACCATTGTTGTCAATACGTTCATAACAGTATCTTACGGTATATTCGACAGTTGCCTCACAATGAAAATAGATGCCCGAGAAATCGGCGTCAAATTGCAGTACGTGATCTGGTTAGTAAAGACCAATGAACCGATGTTTTCGCTTTTTAATGGCCTCTTTTTTCATTTCATATAATTTATTTTTCCCTGAAAGGACCGAAGGCATTAAATAAGGAGGAGCAATATCAGAATTTTTGTGACAACAAGAACATATCAAAACAGAGAAAGAATAATTGCATGAAAAACAATAAGACAAAATAACAATATGTAACAGTTATATGATCTTGTGATGGGGTTACAATGCTAAGTGTAATGCACGGGATGGAAAAAAGAAGAGAATTGTATATGCAACACTCAATCAATACAAGAGAAAAACACAGTGCAAAAGACATGACATCAAAAGGAAAAGTAACAACAAACAGCCGTTCGAAGTGCCGAGGTGAATATGGCGAAACTTTTTGCCCTCAAGAAAAATGGTCATTTAGTTTTTATGGAGGAAGAACGCTAAGGCGCCCGTGTGCTGTGCGATGTCAGTGCACGTTAAAGATCACCAGGTGGTCGATATTATGCCGGAGCCCTCCACTACGGCACCTATTCTTCCTTTCTTCTTTCACTCCCTCCTTTATCCCTTCCCTTACGGCGCGGTTCAGGTGCCCAAAGTATATGAGACAGATACTGCGCCATTTCCTTTCCCCAAAAAAACCAATTAAACCAATTATTTTTCCCGGAATGACTTGCGGTGAGTGCATGATGCGATGGGATTTGGTAGACCATTCCATAGTGTTATCGCGTCCGAAAAAAAAATGAAGACTTTAGAGCTTAGGTGCGACAGTTGATGTGTGAAACGCCATGGTCATGGCTTAGGTGGCTATACGTCCCCAAGAGATTTTTCACGTTCTTACACATGCCCTGACTTGCAGAGCACAGTACTTATACTTTTAGCTATATTTTTTGCATAGCGCGTTCCGCCACCGCCACCGTTTGCCACGCAACGTGCCCCGCCACTGCGCACGCGCGGGTTGGCCCCTACACAGCAGACGGGCACGCTGTTCATGGGAATGTGGTGCCATCTGGCGCCCTTAGGGCAATCGGCGCATGCGCAGTGGCGAGGCGCGGTACGCGCTACGCTAAAGGTATCAGCGCTACCCGCCTGGCACTGTTGTGTTACCTCTTTAGATTATCCCAATTCGTCGCACAGTTTTTTTTTCCAAAGGTCATGACATCATTTTTCAATGGCTGCCAGGACACTGTGGTATTAACGGTAATCACCAGGCCGATGCGGCTGCGCGTTCTGCTCACAACGACGGACTTCCAGTGATGATCCCAATATCGAGACCTGACGCTGCGTGTGGGCTTCGCCCTTTGGCGCTGGAGCTCACACTTTCAGCGTGGAACACGGGAGAGTTTGGCAACCTCCGCCTCAAGGCACTGGACCCTGAACTGCGCCTTCGTCTTCCACGTAACTTAGAACGTGGCGACGCAACGCTGTAATGCCGTTTATGGATCGGTGTTGCATTTACCAATTACTATGCTTTCCGGATGGGGATGGCCGACAGCCCTGCCTGTGAGAGCTGTGGTTGTGAGGAGACCATCGCTCATCTTCTCTGTGAGTGCCCTGCATTTGCGAGTGCAAGACATACACTGTGTTGTGCCCTGGACCGCCTCGATCCTCGCCCATTAACAGAGCAAAAGATCCTCGGTCCGTGGCCACAGCAGTCGACTGCCCTCAAGGCACTCTTTGCCTACTTGAGAGCGACTGGATTGAGTGACAAATTGTGACAGCGTTGTGCGTGTGTGTTATGCCTTTTTTCCCTTCTCTCTTCCTCCTTTTAGTCCCATAATCCCTCTTCCCCAGTGCAGGGTAGCCAACCGGAACCACTTTCTGGTTAACATCCCTGCCTTTCCCTCCTCTTTTTTATCTATCTTTTCGCACAGTTTTCGAGCATTTCTCCTTCCTGAATACAAGTGGTGTAGCACTAGTGGGCGCTTTTTGAGGTAGACGCCGGATGCTCTAAAGACAAAGCTGCAGTGTAAAGACGAGGAAGTTGGGGTGGCACACCAAACTCTACGCAGCCAGCTGGCTTCCCAAAATCAATGTTGTGACTCGTCATGTCATTGTCCTTATGCATGGCTTGAATTGGTTTAAATTCCAGTTTTAACAACAGCTATGCGGCCTCTCGTGCTAATGGCGCACGTCCTAGGAAACACTTCTATGCCTGAGGCTTCGGGAAAAAGACGACAACGAAACATCTGAACAGGTCGCCGGGCATAGCGGTGCAACAACATGACATCCTTCTTGTCCATCGCATTACAGTAAGCTCCAGAGGTCATGCGTCGTCCCCCACACCACTTTAGGCCTGTATGTACAGTTTCTGGCGTCTAAATTGAGTAACTAAGTGCTTTTCGTATGTCCTTATCCGCACGTTGACCAGACGCCCAACGTGGGTGCTTGCTATGCGATCAGCTGAGTAGCCGTCACCGTCATGGCACAGTCATCCGGTGGCGGGACTGCCAAGATGCACATCAATAAGCCGTCCAACGTGGTCTCATTTACTGACAACCGGCCCAGCGGCATCAGCCCCAAGACCAGAGACGACAACAGTTTCGTCTTCATCAATCTTCGCTCCGTGCTGGTCTTCATGGCTGGCATGACCGCTGTCATCATCTGCTGCGTGGCGCTCTTCAACATCGTGGCTTCGCGATTTGTGACAGCTCCGGCTGACACAGAACCACTGGCCTACTCTGCCCCCGCGACGCTGGCGCCATTCAGCGGTCCGGATTCGTTCAGCGAGACGACGCTTGTGCAAGTGTACCACAAGAGGCGGGGCGTTGTAAAGCATGGCGGCCGGAAAAAGAAACACAAAAGGCGGCGGCATCATCCTAAGAAAAAGCGAAAGCACCATAGCGAGGAGGAGAATGAAATGAGGGTCAATATTGGCGCTCCGGGCTCGGCTTTAGTCAACACTTACGACACCTGGAGAGACATCCAACAGGACGACGGTAGCAGTAGCGGGGAGCCTGGACGGCGGAAGCCCTGCGTCACTCCGCAGTGCCGATGGCTGAGCAGGTACCTGACCCCAAAGCTGGACTGGACAATCAAGCCCTGTCACGACTTCTACTCGCACGTCTGCTCGTCCAAGTGGTTCGAGCAGTCGTCGGCGAACGAGGCGTCGGACTTTAGCTCTTTTGACTTTCGGTCGCAGGCCGTGGCGCGGCTCATGAACGACGTGGCCGCTTATCTTCAGGGCAAGGTGTCCGCGATGCCCTGGGAACGCAACGCGGCCACGTTATTCAACGATTGCCTCAAACCCAAGGTGCCCCGAACGCTGAGCAGCCTGAGGCCCCGCTTTCCCATCTGGCCTCTGGAGAAGATCACCTCTGTGAGCACTTTGCCCAAGCTTGTGGCGTACGTGGCCAAGTTCTTCAGGGCAACGCCTCTGCTGAAGACATACGTGGGCGTGTTACGCACGCCCATCCACAACGACTCACTCTACGTAGAGTCCCCAGTTCTACCATTGGCGAGGTAACGGCGGTAGCTTTGCATTTGCGATATATGAATTCGTGTAAAAGTTAACCATATAAATGTTATTAGTGCGAAATCACTCACACACTCGCCGACACCGACCAAGAATCTTGTCACCGTACTTAGTTCACCGTACGGACAATCCTGTGCCGTTGCCTAGCAGCCCGAGTTACTACCCGAGCTTGCCCGAATTGCTCGGGTAAGCTCGGGTTAGTTTGGAGGAGCGTTCAGCCAGCTGCGCGAGAGGTTGCTCGGGAAGAACAACAGGTGTCGCACATTACCTACCGATGGCTCTGATGGAAACAGCCACCTGCCAGTGGCAGTGGCGCATCCCTTAACCGCTGCGCCACCGCGCTAGTAGTGGCATACGGACTCGCTTCCATATATAAATGTTACTTACAGAATGACCAATTCTGCGTATATGGGCATTAACCCACTAAAGATATCACTTCACACCCTTGAGGCATAGCTTAAGTGCCCCCTGCTTGCGTACGTCTACTCGATTTAACTACGTTAAACCCCTACCAGTTTTATGCTTCAAGTCTTAAACTGCACGGCCGTGAGTGTAGTGATGGTGCTGTCGTAAAGTTCGTTCTTCGTGGCACACATCTACAGTGATAAACTTCATGTCAATTTAAGAAGGAACAAACAAACGCGGTTACTGTACTAACGGCTTCACACAGGAGTCCCGATGACGTAAGGCGCAGGTATCTGACACGAATAAGGTTTTCACGAGCTTTACAGCTATCCTTAGTAGAGCCTTATCATTTTATGGCGTTACAATATTAAATGATGTAAGCGATGTGGTACTAATCTTATAAATAAAGACATGACGGGGTTGTTGTTCGGTAAGAGAAAAGGAACTAGGCTTTCTGGTATGGTTCCAAGGAACAATTCAGCGCTCTAGGTGGGACGTCATGAGAACAAGTCTTAAGTTCAGCGCTTTGTTAGTCTCGTTCTCATGCTTAGTTCTGTCGTGCGCTGAATTCTTTTTGCAATGGATTATTCTGTAAATCTAGTTGTACTCTACTCACTCAAGTTTAATTCCCTGCGGCGTCTGAGGCACGACCAAATGACTCCTCCGGAAATTATACCGTCTAATCTCCCAATCAATACACAAGTGTCAATGGACTTTAAGTTGATAGTTCATCGTCAGGAGTGCATAGCAAGTGGTGCAATCATAAAGATGTTATGGCCCTTCTAACAGCTCCAACTCTACGCAACTATTCATTTACCTCTTGCAGGTATCAGTTGCTCCACCCAAACGCCAAGGAAGAGGACTACGTTAGACTAATACGAGCCTCACTACAAGGCCGTCGGAGCAGCCAAGTGCCTAAAGCCATCGTGAAGCTCGAACTCGCTTTGTCTCGCATCGTCTCGCGAGACTTTATCACCCTCGCCGACCGTGCCGTGGATACGGAGAACCTTCTGACTGGTGACGAGTTCTGGGACTCACTGCTGATGGCGCTTGTCGGAAACAGGCGGGAGGTCCGGGCTCTCGACCACAAGTATCTGATGAACCTCATGACTGTGCTTCGGAACGCTTCGTCACCACTTGACGTCGCTAATCTGGTAATCTACTCGACTCTGACCCAAATCGCACCACTCATCCAAAATATGTCGTTCCTGACCCCGCTGGGACTCGAGCAAACGGTCCAAGGCGTTCCCTTGCAAGTCCAGGGCTGCCTAAGCCTAACCGAGAAAGCCTTTCCCCGCGGGATGCGCGTGTTGGCCCTGAAGGCGCTCGGTGTCACCGAATGGTCTCCCGAGCAGCGAAAGGCTCAGATCGTACAGAAGCTGATCGCCGACATCAAGAAGGGCCTCAAAAAGTATGTGCACTCCTGGTTCACCGAAACCGACAGCAGGCGAGACGCGATGAAGCGGCTGAAGACGCTGAAGGTGGAACTCCTGGGCGCAACGCCACACGACGAGCTGACGTACGCCCGGAACGAAAAATATTTTAGCAAACCACGTCAGGTTGTGGCAAGCCTTCTGGAGGAGACACCTGGGCGCGACGTTGGCAGTGGGGGCGATTTCTTCCCTGGTTCTGTTTTCTCTCCGGAGCCAAAGTACATCGCCGAGACCCACACTCTTTACCTGCCCCCGGCACTGTTCGGGCTGGTCAACAAGGTGCAACGTTTTGAAGACCCGTTGCTCCTAGTCCCGCTGATCGGCGCGCCCGTTCTCAAGGCGATGCTGTCTGTGGTCGACGAGCGCGGGACGCAGACGCTTCTCGGCAACTCCGCGGTCGCTACGCACTGGTGGGCACCGGTCGACGACACCAAGATCCTGAAGATCAAGTCGTGCTACCGAGACCTGTACGCTCTCGCGCTGAAGGACATGCTGCTGAACAGCAACCAGCAGAACTTCTTCGAGGAGTTTGTGGCTCAGAGCGCCCTGCTCGACCCGTTGCACAAGATGTTCAGAGAGAAGGTGTCCAAGTACCATCCCGACGGGTTGCGGCTGGAGCCGGAGCTTACGACGGACATGCTGTTCTACATAGTGTACACGATGGGGATGTGTGAACCGCGGGGTATCGAGCGTTACAAGGTCAGGCACAAAATGGGCATTCCTTCGCGCATCCTGGTGAACGCACATCTGGGCAGCAGCGACCGGTTCAGACGCGCCTTCAAGTGTAAGCACAGTGATGAAATGACGCCTCTGCACTCGTGCTCCTACTGGGACGAACAGCACTAGGCTTTAGTCTGACGATCGTCTGTACAGACAGGAACTCCGTGCCCACCTCATGCTCACTGTGTTCATCATGTCGATCCCATTTTTTGGCCTGAAAGAATAGGCGTCCGTAGTGAAAGCTGTTTTCTTTGGTGTTTTAATAAAAGGTGCGCCAACCCAGTGTAGCGACGTACTGGCGCTGCCACCAAAACATTCATGTCTTGCTGCTATGTCATTGCTTGAAACCAAGCTTGTTTGCTTGATTGAAAGTCCTTTATTTTGAGAGGAAAACACAAGGACACTGTGGGGGAATATTACGGATTCATTTACCTTCATCTTCACAAGTGATCAACACTGCAGACATGAATGTTACTGTGTATTTCTCGGTGCTTGCAAGACACTGCAGGGACACAGCGCTGTACCGCAAATAATTGCCGTTTCCGTAGTCTCGATTATACGGGCGAGGTCTTTCTCTTCGACCCCAGTCTACAATATGTCTCGAAGAAGGACTGAGGATTGTGGCGTTTTAACTTTGAGAAGTGGCTCAGATTATGAAGGACGCCGTAGTGGAGGGCTCTGAATTAATTTAGACCACCTGCGCTGTCATCTTCAACTTGCGCTGGCATCGCACAGCAAACTGTTGTTGTGAAGCGAAAAGCTTCACTACGCTAGGTAAAGCCGTCGTCGCGTAGGCCGAAGATTGACCTTGTCACAAAGTTGGCAATGAAGCATGTAACACTGTAACGGTATTTCAGTCTTTCTTGCCTCGTACATCACGTGAATGGAACCGCCTTCCCGCAGATATCGTCGACATAATTGATAACCACAATTTTCGTTCTGCACTAGCTAACATTGTATAACAGGAAGATGATAGCACTTATGTAATATGCATTGTATCTATGTACTTTTGTTTTGTAACCACTCCCCTCTTTAATGCCTTTGGCCCTGAGGGTTCAATAAATGAAATGAAATGAATGACCTTCAGCCCAGCCACGTTAGCCATGTATGACCGTATGTGACACAGTTATGGTGCCGTAGTTGACCATTGGCCTAGGACCTTTGAGCTTTGAGATTGAGTGACCTTTTGGTTGACCTTTGACCTTATGAACATCCGATGGGGTGATGTGAAGCCACGTGATGATATCCGATGGGGGTGTCGTAAGACCATGTGATACCACGTCATAGCCACGTGGCCGTGTGGGTGTACATAGGACGGCTGTCGCGAGCGTGTAGCGGAGCCGCCGTGGACGAGCCTCAGACGCTTAGCAAATGTCCTTGCTTTTCGCTGAATTCCAGGGTTGGCCAAGTTAAGCCACTGCCAGTTTTTTTTTTGTAGTTCGCCTCCATCTAAATAGGGCCGCCGCGGCAGGAATCGAGTCCGCGACCTTAGGATCATCAGCCGGAAGCCAAAGCCACTGAGCCACCGCGGCGGGTGTCTAGAAGAAAGTGCGACTTTTGTGTTACTTCATGTTGATAGACGCACCCGCGATTCCCTGTCAGTGCTGTTCGTCATCCGTCAGGCAATATGAAGATATGCCGTACCACTGCAACCTGAACTATTCACTTCTCCTGCACGGAGCAGAGTTCAACACTCCATACAGTATAATGCAACCATTCTCAAACCAACTGCATTCTTATTTTGTGTTTTCAGCACTTCCTCATTATCTGATGCGACGCCTCGCCTCGTCTGCTGTCAAGGACGGGAGGGGGGGGGGGGGGGGGCGTGACATCACCAATCAGTCCAGACAGTGACGAAGAGCGGGAAATATGGAATGGAATAGAATCAGAATCACTATATTATACCAGTCCTGCTGCTTATCTTATGCCAGAATAAAGATTTTAACGATTTATGGATTCATGGATTGCTTGCTCGAATGATTGATTTTGTGGTTGATAGGTTTCGTACTTACAGGGATACTGGAACGAAACTTGGGCTGTCACTGACATCTATGAAATTGCAATCAGAAGGCGTGGTAATCGAAAGTTGCAGTCTCTATTTCGCGTATTTTTGTGCGGATGGATTTATTTTCTAGGTTTATAACGCGCGCGCCAGTCGCCGCTCCTGCTGCAGACGGGTGGAGTGGAGTGGGGGCTTGACGTCACATTTTTCACGGCGATCGGCTATCGTCTAGCCGTGCTGGCATCGGTTCAGCTGCCGCGCGCCTGGAAGTTCGGAGCCGACGGCTCAGGAATCGACAGTTACAACACAGAGATTGGAGTGGAAATGACTATCATTCAGATATCGAAGCGACCGGAGAGTATAATCCTAAAATCTAAACAAGAAGAAGCCTTTTTAGAAGCAAAAAGAGAGTAAGATGTCCTCTAACGCACTCCCTTTTAAGGGTAGAGTATACTGCCCAAGTTACGGAGTACATTACGGTCAACAAGCATACGAAATTCTTACTCTTCGCAACGGAGATATATTCCCGCTGCAAAGCGGCAAAGCAACTTGATACAGTTTTCAATTGGAGGAGGCTTTTAAACGCTGCACCGGAGGTCCTGATGTTAGCAAATAAAGGAGATTGAAACCTCAGTTAAAGTCTTCGTAACTGCTACTATTTTGCGTGCTTTGAAGAGGGAATTCGTTTCCGTTGCCAACCTTAGGTATAGCGAAATTTTAGTGATGCAAATATACCCCGGGCCCGGGCAGCACAACCTGCCCCTTAAAGGAAGTGTGTTGACGACATCTTACTCCCTTTTTATTCCTTTCGTGTTTAAAGCGTACCGTGCACAGCATTCTTGAAGAAAAAAAACTGGCATACTGAAATATTGTAAGGTACTGTTATGTAACGATTGAACACATTGGTCCGTTGTTCCGATGGGTACCGAAATCTTTCTTTTAAAGTTTCTCCTTCGCTTACATCGAGTATTTAAGACTGCCTTAGAAAACCAATGGGAAACGTTTTGGGCGTTACCAAAACCATCAAAAGCCAAAAAAAATTGCAAGCCTGCCGTCTGGAGAACTGTGGATATATTGATTGTTATAGCGAAATCTTACAACGTAAGAAAAAATTGCGCCCGTAAACTCTCCCGTTGAATAATGCTTTTGTCCAGAATTGCTGGGTACGAGCGATGGTCAGTAAAACGACCCGGGAGCGCGACATTTCGCCCAGGCGTGCTCATCCAGCAAAGTTGGTAGGTGAACATATAATACAATCCAAGTTAGTATGTTCCTGAGAAGTTTTGTGAAGAAGGCAGTGCAAAGAACTGGACCAATATATATTGGCAAATGCCGGTCCTAGAAAAAAACTATTGAAACCATTCATTTCCAGTATTTGGGCCGATTACTTGTGCGGCTTGGGGAACGTCTCATATGTCCTCTCTTCTGCCCCTCGTCCGTTTTGGCGCTGCCTTCTTCACAGCATTCATCACTAACTAGACCGGCAGCTTGCTCTCCTGAACTGAGAGGTTTTCTTGGTAAGCTGTTGTTAAACATTTTCTTTGCAAAAGTAAAACCAAGGAAGCGCCTTCATTCCACCACCCCCTCTCCCCCAGACAGGGAGCAGAATTAAGATACAAAAAGAACAGGCTGGGGTGCGGATTCTAAACGTGACTTTTGGTTCACGCAAGCAGCACCAACAGCGGAGCGAGTGCTACAAATCTAAAAGACAGCAGCCAGCACAGGTGCATCGGCACTGTGACAAAAATTATGGGCGATCAATTGGATTGATGCGGACGAAATGCGATAGAATTCTTCGTTCACTCGCCAGTTTATTCCATTTATGATTCTATTACAACTCAGAGTACATTGTCTTTCACTGCCCAACGTACGCGAATTCCGATTCTATTCCAAATCCGACTACACAAATACGCAAAATGTGCCAAGCTGTTAGATTGCGCGAGTTATGGAACCGCTCCTGGCGTAGCGAGGCGGTTAAGCGGTGCTGCCAATGCCCCGGCCGGTGGCTGTTTCAAACACAGCCACCGGTGGGGTTTTTGAGACCCAGGTTACTGTTTACGAGCAATGTGAGAAGGAATAGCTACCGCAAATGGCGCCCGTGTGCAGTGCGATGTCAATGCACGTTAGTTGTCCCCCAGGCGGTCGAAATTATTCCGGAGCCCTCCACTACGGCACCTCTTTCTACTTCATTCCCACCTTCATGCCTACCCTTACCGGGCGGTTAAGTGCCCATTCAAAAGTGTGGCAGTTACCGCGCTATTTTCTTTCCTCAAAAACCAGTCTTCGCTTTCATTCCAAGGTCACGGCCGGACTGGAGCGGCGGCAGCGCCCAAGGAGTAGTAGTATCTTCGGGCCCTGCTTCAAACAGAAAAAAACAATGAGCGAATAGCAGCTGATTTCTTCTTGTTGCGTGGAAAAAAAGATTCGGTGTCAGTCGACTTAGCAACGCCCGCTTTCACTGCAGTATAATACTAGGCCTCCAAAAATTTGATACTTAATCCCTTCAAAACGGATTCTCTACATGGTGAGGCACGTGCACCTGGAATTGGCTGCAGGTTTACTTACAGAACATTCCGTAACCGCTGTCTGTTTAGAGAATATCTTGCACTAACCTTTTCATTGACATCAACACAATGAAGGGCTCCATTTGCGTCGTGAACCGATGCAGTGAAGACTGGCTGTGCAGAGTTCGTTGCAAGGCGTCAGATACAAAGAGTGAGCCAACAAGTTTGTAAGTGGATTTTCTTTTTAATTTATCAACACTTCGCGCCAACGTCACATCACAGCAAATTCCTAAGTAGACAGGAACACTGTTGTCCGCCACTCCGTACAACCGGTAGCCAAAGCACTTCACGATTGGCGTCCAAGAAGATGGAAAGGGTGTCATTGAGAGACATCAAAAAACAAATATTTGGGAACAACAATGACTTTGTTCTCGTCGTTCCTGTTCAAAACAAAGAAGACGGAAGAGTTGAAGTACAATTTGCATTTAAAGCAAAGCCCCAAAAATTGTGACCACGTGTGCTTAAGAAACGCACCTGATGTTGCATAGTACCGTATGAAGTCACAAAGGACAGAGTTCCGAAAGGTATCCAGCACGCAAGACGGACGCAGATGGAGACAAATTAACGAAGGAACTAGCACAATACAAGCGCCATACACAAAAAGAAAGTTTAAGTGTAATTCTAAGACACGAATAATGCAAAAAATGTCTCTTCTAACCCACCATGACCCTTATTACTAAACGTTACAAGAAAAAAAGAAACTTGTACAGTTGGCTGCAAAAGTTAACGCAACATCGTAGTTTTGAAAACTTTTCTCGAGGTCTAGACGCGCACTTTGGAATCGACAAAGTTCACAGCACGGGAAAGTGATGACTTGGCCATTCAGCCTAAGACGACATGCTTAGGCTGAAATGCAAATCCATTCTTCTGGCTTCAGTGTTACGGGAACTTCTGCAGCCGACTACACGTCGTTTCTTTTTAAATTTTTCCAGGCTACATCGCGATGGGATTTCCGTTCACTGCAGATGCACGAATACGGACATATGACAAACGCTATGACACCTTCGAAGGACATTACTTATCTTAGGGCGAAAAGATGTGCTATAATATACAGTGCCCCTTCTGTTACCCTAAACGTTGCCAAACATTCCGCCGTAAACCTTGTTTCATTGAATACGTAGGCAAACCCTGTCGTCACGTCTTGCGACTACTGCCACAACCAAAAAAAAAATTACGTAGAACATGTGAACGACACTGAAAAACGGCCCGTTTTTTTTCTATCGTCAGGAAACATGAAAGAAGTTCTCGAAAGATTCAAAAACCCCTCGCACCTGCCAAACCACCCAATGAAAAACTGTCCGTCACTGGCCACAGACAAGTCCTTCCCAGTCATGACGCCCCAGTCTAAGCTGGCTAACGATGGTGAAACGTCTGGTACTATGATTCCCACAATTCACCATGTTTTCCGTACAGCTCGGAAACCTTATGAAACATGCGGAGTTTATACAGACAATATCGACTACACGTAGGCAACAGTCGAACACACGGACAGCACATCGCGTGCCTATATGATAACCATATTCCTATAATTTCATATGCGCGTCTCAAACGGGACGTTTCAGTAGGGTAGCCGGGCAACCACAGCACACCGTCACAGAGGGGAAGGCTGGTGAACCCGACACCAGCCAGACAAATAAGATATGCATGTGTGACGTCATGAGAGCTGAGCACGTTGGCGTATAATGTCGAACAGTTCGCGCATATATAAAAGACGGGGGGCAACAGACTCGAGAAACAAAATTAGGGCTACGAACGAAAATTGGACCCCATTAAAACCATCTTTTTTATCTTTGTATCCTCGGATGACAATAACAGGAAGACTCATGGCGTAACCTACGTCCTCTAAATTATGCTTGAGTTTGACAATGAAGCAAAAAGGTGATGTCGGGCTTTTGCTCAAAAGGCACTTACTTCTGTTCCGTTGTTGATTCATGCAGTCGTAGAACATCAACAAACGACGAGCCAGTCACACTGATGTACGAAAAGACGGTCATTAAAAAAAAAAGGAAGCCTGGAAGATTGCACATAACACGGAACCCATCAGAGCTGCACAATGAATAGGGGAAGAGTCACCGCGCAGTGTGTTGTGCGAGGTCAAAAGTAGCAGCTCCCTAGACAACGGAAACGAGGAAATGACTTGCATATGGAGCCCAAAGCGCTGCGCACACATCATTTCAAGTATAATCAAAAGCACAGGAAACAAAAGAAAAGCGAAAAAGTAGTCTTATTAAGGGATGTATGTACCTTCAGTAAAGGCGTCACTACTTTATTATGCAAGTAACTGCGTACTCATATGGTTCGTGCTAACGTTTCGATAAAAAGGATGGGCGTGATGAACTACTGTGATGTCATATTCTCAATATGCTGGTTCCTTTAAAAAAATATTAAAAAAAATAGCGCCGATGTCCGTGATACTCTGGTTTGAACGCTCTGTCACAAATTGCAATGACTGCTCGCTCGCATCTGGTTGTTGGGCGATAAATTCGGAGGGGGTTTGTAAATTATGCAGGTGATTTTCAATAGTATAAATGCCGGCGTTTCGCGTCAGCACTGAATTTGATTAAGAAAATTTTGCCATTCTACTTTAAGTAGGTGGCGCTGACCGCAGAATTAAGTCGAGCAAAAATGTTCTTCTAAACTTCTTCGTCGCTGCAGCCTACAAACATGTCGCGCCACATGTCCACGTATGAGGACAACTTTGAGCGAGGAAAAGCACTGCTTTACAAGCTGTGAGCGTCAAGCGCTGTCAAGAACTCGAAAATACAAGTATTCCCGAACGCGTAAGGAGTTTGTCGATACATCGCAATTAGCTGTACCGCAATGCGAGGCAAAAGTAGCTATGAGTACAACGTTGCGGTCGTCAAGATCGAAACCTATCACGGCGACCGGTAGATTACAGCTCGCAAAGTGCATTGCCAATTAATGAAATGATTTTGTTTAAATTCTACAGTATGTGCAAGTGAGATGTATCCGCGCACACTCCAACCCTAAGGATCGCCCATTCCCGACACAGTTAAGACGAAGCCCGTACAGTTCCGATGTGACCAGCGATGTTCGCCTGTTCACCTTCACACTGACATCCATACCAGTTCCTGTTCGTGACCGCTGCGACATTAAAAGCCTGCTTCGTATAAACAGTTTTGCCGTACGCTTTAGAAGCGCTATTATACGCGACTGAGCAGTATACTTAACTGGCTGAGCCTTAACGAAGAGAGGATACACTATTCAAACCGCCTTTCCTCTCCGCCGGTGCGTATGCGCGTACATGGATTCCTCAGCGCAGTCACCAGACCTAGCACCACACCTATAGCTAGTCCACCAAGCTATCGGCACCCAAAGAGCCGCCATCTAAACAATAAAAAATGGCAAGTGTTGGATTTCAATACTGCATACTTTGATGGGTTGTGGTGAGTAGTAAACAAGTTACATAACTCTGCAGCATTTTCGAACGACTGTAACTAAATTTGCCTCGAAAACTAAAGATGAAAGGAACGTGCATCCATTAGGGTCATCTGCAGGCTGATGCAGACGCACCTTGCGCATGCGGAAAAAAGGTCCGTTCGGTAAGGAGGAGTTACGGAAACAACGTACAAGACATTGGTCCTTTCACTGAAACACACACACACGCACGCCATTTCACAAGCACCTGGTACCCGACAGTTCATTTCTGTACAGAATTTGATCTCGAGCATAGCTGATGCTCGCCACACATCTTGAAGCCACAAAATTTCTTTCAGAAAGTTACGAGGCCCACAGAAACGCCTACTCTTATTGCTTCCTCGAAACAATCATAAACGAATGTCAACAGTCACAGCAGAGGAGGGCATTGTAAGATAAAAACTGAATAAAATTAATATTATTTAACGCGACGAACCTTCATATGCATATCTGCCTATACGAGCATGAAAGCTCCCAAGAACAAAAAGTAAGCACAGTGGATGTCATTCATAATCCCATGTTAAGAGCATGTTTGCTTGCCTTTATCTCTGAGATAAAAACGGGCACGCGTTTATGCGTTCTCTCAGTCAACAAAAAGTTCTGAGGATCTCGTAACTCTTCCTAACGTCACTTGACAGTCCGTCTGCTTCTGGACTTCAAATGCAGGTGGCGACCGTCAGCTATCGCCTTCGTTAAAACATGTTGTGACGAGGAAATATGGCTACTCGTCCATGACTCACGTCACGTGGTACATGCCATCGACGAGGAAGTCCATCTTGGAATAGTGCCTCCTCTGCCATACATCGAGGATTCTTCGGCCAATGAGGCCCATGACAACGAATATCAGGAGCAGACCTAGACACAGCCCTATCACCAAGCTTATAGAAGGCGACGCCTTGGGTACCAGGTCGACGTTCAACGTCGTCGGGGCGAAGATCTGTATTGGCCTTCGGAGATCGTTGCTCTTGTCCATATCGGCTGTCTTTTCCGTTGCGTTCGGGCGCTTGGTGACGCTAGACGCATTCGTCGCTGGGTTTGACACCTTTAATGGAACTGAGATGTGAGACCACCAGGCCTCGCCATCAAAACCATTCGTGGGAACGATCTTTTTCATAGAAGCCTCCAGAGCAGGCGACACAGTCGTAGATGTGCGCATCGTGGTTTGCGTTGAAGAGGACTGTTCCGGAATATCGGAAAACGCTGGGGGAGAAATATCAACGTCGGCCGTGGTAGAAGACGCGTTCAATAGATGGGCTGCTTCTGTCGTCGATGGAGTACTTGACATCGCCTGTGAAGTCCTGGACACATGATCGTCACTTTCTGTGGATGAGGATGCTTCCTCCTGGAGTGATGAGCGTGTCCGGGACTCCGCGACGTGGTTCAGAAGGTCCAGTATCCCGCTGAGCCCTAGCGGTGACCGTGTCGTAGACGTTGTGATCGAAGCGTTCAAAACGCTCGCCTTAGTTACGTCACCAGATGTTGGCACTGGGCTGTTTGCGTCACTGTCTTCTGTGCTTGTCCTGGGAGCAGACGTGGTCGACGCAGTTAACTTCTCTACGACACCAGCCGTGGAACTAGCAACGGAGCCAGCGGTCGTCGCTTCCGCCAGGAATGGTAGAGTCGTGTCGGCGGTAGGTGACGCCGACGATGACGTTGACGTGGCGTCAGCGGAAGACAGGTTTCCCGTGTGCACCTCAACGTTGCTGTACTTCGGCCAGCCGGCAACGACCCTTCTCAGGAAGGCGGCCGCCGTTCGGTCCAGGCTTAGAAGCCTGGCTGACTTTTTGAAGATGCACTTTTCGGGCGGGTCGCAGTTGAACAGGGCACAAAGAACGGTTCCTTTGTCCTGCACTTTGACCGTGGCCACGCTGCAGTCATCTGCGAAAAGTAAGAAAAAACTCAGTAAAGACAAAAAGAAAAAAGAAAAATAGCTTATGTCCACCACTATGCGCTCCAAAGATTTCTTTATAAAGATCTTTAAAAACTAACGATGAATATAATTCAGGTGGGCCAGGTTATGCAGCCTGGATGGATAACTATCGGCGTCAATCTACCTATCTGCAATCCGTTATAAACTGTTTAGCCCATACAGTAGAACCCCAGTTCGGTCAAAATTAATCCCGGGCTTTGCACTTATATAAGGCACCCGTCGCAGCTACGATATACAGTTTCGAGACATTATATTTTGCCATTTATAATGAAGAGTAAGAGGCGGTCGTATTCCAAGACTACTTCGTTTTGTAGAATTGTCGTAGCAGGCGCGTGTAAAAAAGTATGCCTAAACAAAATTTCTACTCAGTCCAGTAATTACGCATGCAAGACCGTGTAAGGCTCCTCCGCTGTGAGACGCACCTGTTCCGCATCGCGTTCCCTCATTTCGCTAGGCGAAAGTAAAAGTGGAACAGTGATTAGTTTCGCCTGCTGTTCTGCCCCATTGTAAGACGAAACGCCATAAGCAACAGCTGCGCCACACCCGGAAGATATCTTGCGCCGATCCTCGCAGTCTCGCGTACGTAATTTGACAGAGAAATGTGTCAGTCTGCGAAACTAATTACCAAATATCCTATGCTCTGGAGCATGAAAAGTGTAAACGGGGCAAAGGCTCCTACAGATGTCAAAATGACGGCTCCCAGGCAACTGTTCTTTAACCTTTTCAGGCACATTTTTTTTTGTCGCCATCGAAAACAAAAAAAAAATTCCGCCTAAATAATGCGTCAGAGCTCAAGACAGGAAATTTGTTAGTTTTCTAGCGCGAAATATGAGCGGTTCATTTTGTAGTGCTTAAGCACTAATCTGGAAGTTCAGACCCTAGCAAAATCGTGTAGCGTTTGTCTGTCCCAGTGAGACTTGGATCGCACAAATTCCACCGGTGGCAGCACCTGCCATCTCAGAGCAATGGCGCACCTCTTGACCGCTGCACCACTGCGCTGCAGGCGTGGTATATGAGGACTCACATCTACGAATTATCTATGAATGTTTTTTCGAGAAAGACCAATTCTGCATATATGAATACGCCATGCTTTCGCACTATACACGAATGTTGTAAACATTCTCTCATATTTTTTTTATAGGGTTGTGAAAATTTCAGTACAAAGCGTCACAGCGGTTGAAAGCGGTAACGTCGAATTGCCAGGATTTGTCAGGCAAACACCCGAATGATCACGGAATCAATTTTTGTTTCGGATATGCACATTGAGGTTGAAGTTCAGAGAAAAAAATATCTGGTGGCAAAAACAAATTTTGGATATTTTGACGAGTTACGTGCACTAGAGAGGTTGCTTTGCCTGCAAGCTTCTCGTAAGCGCGTGTATTTTGGCGCGATGTAGCCAGAATTTGTTGGGTCACTGCGCCAAGGGTAACCGCGTTTTCGAAATTCGAAAAGCTGATACGGATATTACTTACGGTGGCCTGTACGCCTCTCAATAATTAAGGAGGATAATAGTAATTCTTTAAAAGGTTAACCATTCAATATGAGTAAACCAACCTGCTGGTCAGCACGTCTTAGCTGTATTCTGATGTACAACACCGCTGTCATTGTTATGCCGAAAAAAACCGCTCTTCTAACTCAAAAAGCACATTTCTAAAAATTGTTTAATGTTAACGTGAAGCACCGTGTATGTTCGATGCGAAGTTCCATGGCGAGCGCTGACATCGACAGCTAAATGAATTGTACGATTTATGCATGTCCTCTGCGTGCCCCCTTACTTCGCTTGCAGCATCGGTCGACGCACTCCTGCAGCTTCCCGGACCTCGTGGGCTCGATGAGGCTGACGTTGGCGCCGGAATCCCTGGAGGCGGTCTCGTCCAGGGCCTGGCCCGTCTGCCACACGCCCGGGGGGTCGCACTGGCTCTCCGGGCCCATCGCCGTCACCGCGGGGGACCACGCCAGGAGCAGCAGCACGGCTGCAGCCGTCGTGGCGAGACGCAGGAGACGGCTCGAGGACCCGCCGCCGTTCCCCATGTTCGGCAACTGAGTGCGGAGGGAAAGAGCGTTGCATGTTTGAGGTCCTAAGAAAAATCGCGAAAGTGCGGCACCAACACTGCAGTCGGATGCAACTCAAGAACAAAGGGGGCGTTTCCTCGTCAAAGGACCCCCTTCCAGCCAACGGCGTCGGCCAGTTCTCATGACCCTGCTAGTGTGACAATATTAATGTTCTTTATTTCCATCGGGATGATGGAGGAGGTTGTGGGTAAAAGCTGCTCGTAAACGGCGGATTAACAAAGGCCCACAGTCCACCTCTACAGGGTAACAACAACAAATAAAGGAAAGACACACACAAGTATACATATAATCTCTTCGCAATTTAGCAGCGCCAAAAATAACAGGATCAAAATTGAAATAGAAACAGAGAAAATAGAACAACAATCAATACAATAAATACACGGGGCACAAAGCAGTACAATAAACACAGAAATAAATATACACATTATAGGAATACAGGGAAGTACCAGATGAAAGGAGATAGTCCCTTCCCTCCATGGTAGGGGATAGTTCCCCTCTGCATTGTCACATCGCTCCCTGCATTGTGACGCTAGCAGGGTCATGAGAACAGGCCGTAGCCATCGGCTGGAAGCGGGTCACTTGACGGGAAAAAGCCCCTTCGTTCTTGAGTTGTATCCGACTATAGAAACCTCTCCTTGAATAATTTCAACCTCTCGCCCATTCGCAATGCACATGGTAAACGTTTAGAGCGGTTTGCCGGTGTAAAAATTTGGAACACACTACCTATTTCTCCGAAAGAGTCACGCAATTTCGCTGATGCACTTAAAAAACATCTGACAGTAAAAAAATGATGTGGCCTGACATTTTAATTTCCTTCTATTCTGTACCGCAAAGTTTGTAATTCCTCTAGATGTCCAATTGATCTCTATACCCGTATGGTGATTGCTACATTTTCGATAGTTCTCATAGCATCGCTAATTGCTATATTTATGTTATTTAGAAGCACTCAAAGTCTGCTAATGTCATATTTCGGCAATTTGTTAAGCACGAATGGTTGGCACTTAAACACAGGAGCTAACAAATGTTTTAATTCGACAGCATTAAAAACCTAAATGAGGAAAAATCATGTCATCGGTCATAAAATTCACCCATCGAAGTGGCGTCACCAGAGCGGATAATGCCGATTGGCTGGAGGGAAATGACGTCAGTTCTAGTTAATGCATTAACAGCTTTTAATCCTATGCAAACATATAGGTAATTAGCCTTCCCTAATCATTTTTTTTTACTCAAGACCAAATACTGCCTGCAGGCATAGACCACCAGGCACCTTCGTTTGCATCAACTTTTTGAAGCTCCTTCATACACTTTCGTCGGAAAGCGCATTTTTCTTCTAAGGCACCACGTGCTGAGTGAGATAATGCTGAGTCGATGCATGTTCGACTTTATGATGAAAACTTGCAATGGGCTTAATCAAATCCTTGACTCAAATGCCCGAGACTAACCATTGAGACGATTAGGTCGAATGAACCTCTTCGGAAGAAGGTTGAACCGTTATGGGCTATTTAGTAATACACCAGCAAATGCATGAAATATTTCCTATAGTCCCTCAGGCGACAGACACAGATGTTAATGCGTGTTGACTTGGCTACCTACCGCACTTCCCCGCTCGCCGGTAACGCCGCAGAAAATCGCTATTAACGCCAGCGTTCGTGACATTGGCAGCGCTAATCAACATCTTTTACTCTTCACTCCTTCCTTCATAGGGCGGCCCAGGTGTCTACCAAAAGGCAGTTACCGCACCTTTCCTTTCTTTATAATCACTAGCTCCTTTTTTTCTTTAGTCCTTCTATCTATGCCGGTAAAAACACTAACTGCAAGTTATGCACGCAAGCTTCCTTTACATGCACACGTCAAAGCACGTTCTAGTACTTCGTAAGCATTTTCTGACGGCAAAAGTTTATGGCTGCGGTAGGTGAAAAAGCTTAGTTTGCCGGGTCGACCCGCTTCGGATGTGCGCCGTTGAATAAGTAAAAAAAATCAACCACCTCGCATAATGTCGACGCCTGCGCAGCCCTGTTATGGCCCCATCAACCACGAGCGACTCCACAAGCTCGGTGTTCATCGGGGCCAAGCGAAGAGCAGCAGCATTAAAGCGCCGTAAGCGGAAACGGACTCCCCGAAATGAACTGAACGTGAGGGAAAGAAGTCCTGCCGATAAAAAATTAATATAAAGTAAAGCGCCATTAGCTACTCATGACAAATAAGAGGAAAAGAAAATGACTGCGGACCAGCCTAACGTGAGATGACTAGTTGAATAAACGCAGCCGCTTGCAAGGACTTCGTTATCCATGTCCACACGCCCAAAATCGATCTATCAAGCAAAACATATTGCAGGCTGAGTAACGTGTAATTTTATACGTGCGCATGATATAGGCTTATTTCAATAGCCTCAGCAATGTCCCTTTATTCTTGTAGAATATGCGTTTTTCGAGATGACTCAGGAGAGTAAAATAAAAGTCCACAGCTATTTTTTTCTTTTTCGGCGATGAATAAAGCTTAGACAGCACAGGTGTTCAGAAGAACATAGCACGTGCCAGAGGGGCCGCCCAGAGCTTAAATTTTGTTAAGAAAAAATACCAGTAACGCTACATAAACAATTCCGCAGTTGTGGGTGGGTGCATGGAGTTATTTCTTTCCGTTATATTTTATTTTTTGCCCCTTCTCGCTTTATTCTCCACGCTCTTTTTTTTATTTCCTTCATCTTTTATTCCCTTTATCTTTCCTTTCATCTTCCTTCGCTCCATTTCCCCCCATCGGACCCGCATACGCCCATTCCTAGACAGCAGGGCGCGACCACACTCTGCGCTTTCGTAGCTCTGTCCTCTTTCCGCACTTCAAGATTTCCCTCCCAGTCGCCTCTTTTTCTTGCTCTTGTGTCGCACGCGTCTTCGCATAAAAAGTAAAACTGGGGGAAAAAAGCAAACAAACAAAAAGAGAAACTCAGGGCCACGGGGTCGGCGCTGCGCACACTGGTCACGATAAGGCAATAAAATGAACCCGGACCGCGCCGTCGCAAGAGAGCAGGTGATTTCACTCGACTCTCTCCCCCCCTGCCTCCGCCCGCGAAGCCTTTGGGAATCAGGGCAGAGGATTCCCCGCCCTGCACAGGGCGTCGAAA
Organism: Amblyomma americanum; assembly: GCA_030143305.2. NCBI lineage: Eukaryota > Metazoa > Arthropoda > Arachnida > Ixodida > Ixodidae > Amblyomma > Amblyomma americanum. The sequence goes on from JARKHS020034618.1 coordinate 21,902, forward strand.
GGACGGACGACATCGACGGGTCCAGCAGCCGTAACGGTGCAAGCGCAGTGCTGTGAGGAGACGGCGTATTATATGTACTTGCATAACCTGGCTATCTAGCTAACTACTCGTTTTTATGGCTCGTTACGTAACTTCCGGTGCTTCCTATCTGTTGGGCATTTGCTGCTTTTGAGCAGCTTCGTCGTTTCCAAATGACGGTCGGGTTCTATTTTACGACCGCGGCAGACGGACGGAAGATTTTAATGCGCAAGGTAGCATAAATATGCACAGGCCGATCGAAAACTGATGGACGAAGCGGTCATGGCTACGACACGTGGTCCCGAAAAAGGAAACTACATGGTGGATTTCAGTAGTATCGGGGGAGATGTGAAAAGGAGCCGGGAGAGGTAGTCGGCTTTTGGAAACAAATTTTTAGAGTACCCATACATGTAGTGTACAGTTCGTCTACTGAAATCTGACAGGGAATCAGGAGATGAGGCTAGGAAAGCCGTAGGAATAGCATGGACACAGATATAGCGTCCCATATCAGGTTTGGTGACTACGTTCTTGAGAAGCTCCAACCCATCGAACCACGTTTTGTGCTCTCTAAACAAAAATACGACTATACGAGAGTAAAAACAGAGTAAGCTACCCTCTAGCACCTACACCCTTTTCTCTCCTTCCTGTTTAGAGTGTGTAAGATACATGCCGGGTTTGAATCCGAAAACCGTTGTCATGCTTAGATGTATGTGCGGTCAAAGACGAGGAGTTTTATACAGACAAAAAACCCGCCACAGATGTTTCTGGTCTTTCCGGCAAGATTTTCGCTTGCGGGAAATGCATTCTGCACTCTCGCTAATTTGTCGTTGCCAATCATACAATAACTCAAAGATATAGCAAAGCAAGAAAAAAACATATACATCGGAACATACTCGGTTAAAACATGAAAGATGCCCTCAACGTGAGAAGTGCCGGTACGCACTCTGGACTAGTCAGTGATAGATAGCGGGCAGTCTCATCCTGACAGCTACAAAACGACGCGAAAGGTATAGTACACGCAGGAAGACGCTTCAGTGAACCATTGATTACCACGTGACGTACTTAACTAAACCACCAGCGTCTCTCGTACCATGTAATTCCACTGGCGTTTCTATTTGTTGATCCTGACAGTTAGGAACATTTTTTGGGGCCTCAATAAAATGCAGATAAATTATCTTTCAAAATCAACCAATATAAAGCCGAATATCATCGCTGCGCGCGTACTACATTTGTGTAGGCGGCTATGGACTCGAAGGTCTCCAACGCGCGAGTTAACCGGTCGGCAAGCAATCTACGATGCGTGTCAATGGTTCGGTGTCGCGTGACAACACGCCCGTTCCATCATCGGCGAGGCTGCGAAGCAGTGGCGTCACACAAATCACGAGCCGGAATCGCGTGGCGGAAAGTAAACACAAGAGCAAAGTACATGAAGCGCACAGTGCGACGTTGCGACCGTTGACACATCGTGAATCGCAGAGAAACTGAAGACTGAAACAAACCCGCGCCAAAATGTCGTAACGCGGTTCATTTTTTTCCCGTCGGGACTTCCTCCGTAGTACATTCTTGACCCTGTTCATGCTATTATCGTGCCTTCATCAACCTGCAATGCTCGATAATTTGGTGGGAATTGCGTTCTGAATGAATGAATAATAATGATGAATTGAATCTTTATTGCAGTAAGATCGCCCGTGGCCTAAATGAGGAATGCAAAAGGGGGTCACTAATAGTAAACTCGCAGGTCGGAATTCGTACTGTTATCCGTCTTTCACTGTGTATCGCCGGTCGCTTTGTGCGCATAATGACGGACCCAAAACTACTAACCCGCAAAGGAGTCGCAAGCATTAAGTGTCAATGCAGTGGAGTCCAACCTCCGCAAACAGAGAGAGAGAGAGAGAGGGGGGGGGGGGGTGAAAGAAAGTCCCTCCTTATTAAATAAGAGAGATTCAAGAGCTTCACCGCTTGGTGCAAGAAAAACGGTAGTCATCAAGTACGTCGCCTTTACTTCCGAGAGCGGCGATTCAAAACAATGTGCTTGAAGCGGTACAACTGAGCAGGCAGTTCGAATTTGGCGCCGTAGTCACTGAAACACGTAATAAACAGACGTTGGGTTTGCTGTGGGCTTCCTGTGAGCCTCATGCGTTCAGTTTCGGTTTGGTACGAAAAAAAAAGCGTCCATTTCCTCGCGCTTCAGGAATTTCGAGAACGGCTTTTCCTTTTCCTTATTTACCAAAAGCTTATATGTGATCGCACTGACCATGGCTACGAACTCGCATTTGGCCCTAACCACCAGACTGTGATAATTTGAAAGTTAATTAGTAAATATCAGTTAATGAGCTAGCTAATCGATATCTTTACCGACGTCCGCCGACGCCCGTATTCAGTACCGACGTCCGCCGCGGCCGAGTTTGTTCCTGAAAAGATGTTTTGATTTGACGCGCTGTGTTTATAGGAGCTTCTGAAAGTGCTCTCTGAAACACCCGGTATGTGCGCTGGCGAGGTGGCGTTTAGGTGAATGCACCACCTGTGATCGTGTGGCCCGAGTGGCCCCAGCAGCGGGTGCACTGGACGGGCGAGGAGGCGAGGGGGGGGAAGCGATGCTTCCCGCAAACCGTGGCGGACGTCGTCAAGCTTACATTCGCATGCACATTCACCCCGCTGTTTCAGTAGACGTGGTCATGATAATCAAAATGAGTTTTCCCGGTTGACGACAGATAGCATCGTTTCATGCGAGTGAAAACTGCGCGGCGCCGTTGAGGCTGCGGCCACTGGCCGCAATAGTTTTCCGCTTGAGGGCGCTGGCTTACTGCCGCCGACGCCACCCAGTGAGAGAGCGCGACAACATATCTAACATGCGCAACAAAGCAAAAAAGAAAAAAAACTTAGAACATCGCCCTTGTGATTGGCTGTCTCCTTCTTGACCCACTGGTTCTTTCGTCACGACTGACATCACGACGAAACGAAATGAAAAACGAATCTGAACAAAGCAATGTCTCTGGAAGAAAGCGAGAAGTCTGGATATTAATTTAGTTTTGTTTTGCCCACGTGTTTAAACCGCCCACGAGCTCCTCTTAGAAGCGGGGGTGATCTGGGAAAAGCAATGTGCTGGGAAATGAGATTTAAAAAAAAGTGTTCAATAAAAGCGTGTGAAAAAAAAAAACACCGCGGCCGTATAATTCATCTGTAGAAGTTTCGTATCATGATATAAAAAAATTAATTATTGTCAAGGATGTAAAATTCATGCAAACAGGCAATAAAATCTTCAGTGCAACGCTGCGCGAGGAGCAAGCAATATTCTTTACAATTATCCTCAGCCCGAAGCTAACAGTTATGTTATATTAACAACCTGTTCAGTTCGGAATTAAACGTGTCCCCAAGAAAGGCCAGAGGGTGCACATAAAACTGTCGTTAAAGCCTTCTTTCCAAGTTCCACTCTTAACTGCACAACCAACAAGCGGAACTGTATGAGAGGGAACGCTTTATAGAATTAAAACATCGCGACTTACAACGAGAGAAAACAAAAAGTATAAAAAATCTTGTGAAAGAACGACGCAAAAAGACATATCACACTTATCGAAGCATCCGCTCCGCTCCGTTGGGCTCCCGACAACCCAAGGCGAAATAAGCTCCAGCTCACGGCGAGGCAATGAGTATAAGTCTGTCGGGAAACTGAGAGCCAAACGAGGTTAAGAAATGAGGGCCCTGAAATATGGAGTGATCATGACTGCAGCGTGAGAGGAATGCCATAACCTGGTAAGCAGGAAACTCGGACGCGAGCATTACAAAATGAAAAAAAAGAAAGAACACCAATAATGTAGCAGAAGGGGAGTGCGTCTTTTCTGTATACAAAGAAAAAAGGTGAAGAAGTTAGACGACGCGGAAGTAGTCGAAACTCTTCAAAACTCTGTAAAGTCAGGCGAGACTGCGATAAGTTTGGCTGAGAGGCTTACGTTGAAGGGAGCGCTCGCTATCGTCAGATGGAGTGAAATATCGCGCGTGAAGTGCGTGTGCCGGCTACGGGTGGGTAGAAGCGCCAGGCGGCTTCCAATATTTGCGCCGGCTTTCAGCCAATTTTTCATTTTCTGGGCGCTATGAACACCTCCAGCCGACTATGCACTCATGGGATGCCCCAGTTTTGCGGTTGAGTAACTTTCTCTCCGAAAATTGCAACTCTAAGGGCATGATGCACATCTAAAACTGCGATTCTGCACGCCATACGGGCCGCAGCAGATAATTCCGGAATGCTAATGAGACGCCGCGGTGGAGTATGGTGCTTGGTTGCTAACCCGAAAGACGCGGGTTCGATCCCGGCCGCGGCGGTCGCATTTTAATGGAGGCGAAATGCTAGAGGCCCGTGCACTGTGCTATTCCAGTGCACTTCAAAGAATCCCAGGTTGTCGAAATTATCCGGAGCCATCCACTACGGCGTCCACCATAGCCTGAGCCGCTTTGGGACGGTAAAATAACCCTAAACCCAGCCCTTTGCTACAGAAAGCTTATCGGAATTCACCTTCTTTGAAATATTCGCGCAAATAAAGAGCGACTGTACAGAGGTCTTATGTCGAGGATTTGAGGAAAGCGAAGAGAAACTTTATAGGCCTACACTAAATTCGACTATTGGACGAGCAGATGTTGGCTCGTAATGGTGTGCAGTACTCTCAAGAAAAACAAGCGAAATTCCAGCGTGCACCTTGGTTTCTAGGGAATGTGCTGAATTAAATAATAATAATAATAATAATAATAATAATAATAATAATAATAATAATAATAATAATAATAATAATAATAATAATAACCCGTAGCAGCAGTAGCCTAACTGCGCCCACCGAACGAGAAAGACCTCTTCCAATCACCGCAAAATAGCCCCGCCCTGTGGCAACTGCGGCCGCCTTAACCCAGCAGGCTACCTAATTTCATCGGTCCAGTTGCTGTTGCCTCTGCTACGCTTGATTTCGCTTGGAATACACTACGGGACCTAACCTACGGGACCTAACCGCTTATCTGCTCTCATTACATGCAATGTGCATACGTCCATCTCTTCTTAACATCATTAATCCGCTTCTCTTCCCTAAGCTTCTCAGCTCCCTTCCTATCTCCTGACGTCACCCTTATCATTTTCTCTTCCACAGCTTAGTGCGTTATTTGCAAGTTATTTTCACGCCCTTTTTGTTCACCTCCAGATTTCTGCCCCAAACGCGAGTGGCTATCAAGGTTGAGGGATTTCATATCTCCCTACCTGAGAGGTACACTGGTAAGCTACTGCTCACGACCGGATAGATCCTGAAAAATTCACTCCACTCCCTTCTTACTGTCTGTAGTGGCTTAACTCTACCAATTTATAAACCCGTTGAATCAACGATTACTGTCGCCGTGAAGACGAAGCCGAAATGCCCGATTGCGAGCTGCGCAGCGGCACGGTCTGTCACCGCTGCAGCAAATGTCAGCTACCGAAGCGGGTGTCAGAGCCGTGCTCCGAACGACCTATCCAAAGCGAAAGAAAGAAAGAAAGAAAGAAAGAAAGAGAAGAAAGGACAAAGCAAACACAAAGAGAACGGAAACCTCCATAGAGCAGCCCCCATTTTTCTCTGCGCTCGTTTCCTCTCTTTCGTTCCGCGACATGCGCATTTGTCTCTCTCTCTCTCCTTCTCATTTCCGTCGCCACCGAGACGGCCGACACCGTTTTTTGGCTGCTCATCCGCGCCGCACTCGCTGCTTCTCATTCGTTCAACCCGCCCAGTCGGCCGGGGTCATCCCCGACCAGGTAGTTGCGCGCAGTGAGCCAGGTATAGGCGTGTAGCGGCCGCCCGTTAGAACGGACTGCGTTTTGGCGGGCCATTTCGGCGTTCAAAGTAGCCGTGTGTGTCCGTTTTATGTCTTGTACTGTGAAGATAAGGAGGTGCAACGTATCTCGGCTATTTCGTACCTGTCAGGCAGTGACAACGTCATAAGCAAAAAAATACTGCGATCATCGGTGAAGCCCGCAATTCCTTCATTACCATTTATAGCTGTGTATTCGAGTCTGTATTTAGCATGGTATTATGTACTATACACCGTGCTGCGTATTGCATACTGTACCGTGTATTGGGACCGTTCATAAAGACAGTAGCGCCACAATGCGGTCCCTAGCAATGCTATCCGTCCGGCGGCGGTAGCAGTGTGTGCATTCCGAATCGCCCATTGCTAGTGTCCACGGACTCAACATTCTTCGGCTTTGATAAATGGCTTCCTTTTCGCTATGCCCCAATCAAATGAATGCCTCGCGTGAATTGCTCCGCCAATATGCACGCACAAAATTACCGGAATCGCCTGCTTGTAACTAGGCTGCGAGCTTCTATGCCCTTTTGTGATTCCAACGCCGGCGATATATCGCTGTATGTGCAGCGTACGACGTATGGAACGAGTATTCACAGACATTTATAGCACTTTTGTGCTTTGGTTCATTGTACGAGTGCTAATTGCCAAATTATTCACCCCTATATGGACCGACGGAATTGGACGGCAGCCGACGAAGTGCTCGCTTTGGCAGTAAGTCGTTATCTGCGGCTAGATGCGGCCCACGTGTTCCAAAAAATATTATCTGTGGTTTAACTATTGTTGAACCTGGTTAGAGAGCGAAAGCTGGGGTGTATCGGGCAACCAGACGCGGCTTGGCGACTGTAAAGCTGAGTGCGTTCCGGACAACTGCCAGCACCGGAGCTCGTCGAAACGCCTGTGTCTTCATTCCCGTCCATGTCGCCCGTTCATGAACGCGTCAATTACATACCTCGAAGATACGTTTCTAAAACCTCTGCTCATTTACTAGACGCGCGCCATCTGCTGGACCGTCGCCGTATATTGCGTGCTGGGGTTTCAGTGGGTGCCGCATGATGGCGCTACGAATGCACGCCATACACGAAGGAAATTCACGGGAAACGTACTTTATTACTCGCTTAATTGGGATATTTGTAATTTTCCTACTCATACTTAAATTATTCATGCGCACTGCAGTGCATATCTCGAAGATAAGTTTTTTAGACATCTGTGCATTCACTAGATGCGCCTTAATTCACTTCGAAGAGTCCAATTACTTTGTAAATAATGTACAACTAAGTAATAATACAAAAATAAATAAAGCTCTTTCCTGCATGTAAACGCGCGTAATAAACACCGTGCTGAAGAAAAAGCAGTCGTGGCGGAGTGGAAGTGTCCACGTTTGTATGCCGGAGGCCCGTGTTCGATTCCCACCCGGAGCACAATTTTCTCGTTTTTTATCAATTAAGGCCGCTTCAAGGTAATATCTGCGCCGTCCGATGTCATTCGTGTAGACACAGCGAAATCTGCGCCGCTAGGTTAGTAAAGCTTTCGCCTTAAAATATCTCCGCTATTCTACCACGAGTAGCAATGTGAATCCCTTCAGCTGTTCATAGTATTTTAAGCGCCAAACAATGCACAGTGCACAAGAGCTAGAAATACAAAGGCATAAGGAATGCAAAGTACATGTAATATAAATGAAGCGATTTCACTTTGGTGCTGAGTACTCACACTATTGAAATAGTTGACCATTTTAAATGTCTGGGCATATTTTTTTCCGCGAATATGAGTTGGGATTACCACGTAAGACATGTTCTGCAAAAATTAGCTCAGGTGACAGGTGTAATTGGTCGCCTTCGATACTTACTTCCAAAAGGAATCAAGCTTCTACTCTATCATTCGCTCTTTAGCTCTCATTTAAATTATTGCCACCTAGTATGGGGTACAACGACGGCCACAAATCTAAATCAAATATGCTTGGTTCAGAAAAAATGTATTAGGCATATTTTCAATGCACCTTTTGCAGCATCTACTAATGTTTTATTCTGCATTTCAGGAATAGTTAAAATACACCAGACATACAATTATACGTTAAGCAGAAAATTCAAATTAGAAACTTGTAAGAACATAACAAATTTGCGTGTTCTGGCCAATTTAAGAATTAGACATTTAATTATCCCACGCGTCATGGAGAAAAGTGGGAAGTAGACACAGTACGATTAAACTCCGGAAAAGAGCGCTTGTCTTACACTCTTCCGTCCCTCCTCAATCACTATGACCTTAACAATTTTGACTTATTTGATTGTTCATATCAGGATATCCGCAAGTTATACACAGTGATGTATAGCTCTGATATTTCCACTACTTAACACTGGTTATACTAGAAACTTTGTCTCGTTTATCAAATCCATAACCGTATTGAATTGTTTCATCTGGTTGTATGTAATTATCTGTAACAAATTGATTTCTATATTGTATTTTCCTGTACATTCAGTGTATTTATTCTACACATTTTGTAATTTGATAGCATTTCAGATATTCATTTTTCTAAGAAACTGTTTTGTATTCATTTTTGACGACTGTAAAAACTGCCTTCTGTATTACCTTAGCATTTCCTTTACTTAGTGTGTGCCCTATAGTCTGTTAAGTTTCAATTTTTGATTTACTTTACGGTAGTGCTGTTACCGCTCCGAAATTTTTCCATGGGGCTGTGGCCTAGTCAAGCTGTTCTGAAAAACAGCTTTTTGTCACAGTCCTTCTTTCTGTATCACTAACAGAATGAAAATAAAGATTGATTGATTGACTGATTGCTCACTCAAATCAAGTACGATCTCTGAAATCTTCTGATGAACTGATCACATTTTTACAGTTGTGCAGGCTGACTCGTTACACAGCATAGGACAACCGGAGGGGACTTACGCAGTTGCCTTCCATGCCAGATATCACTCGGAACGCCTCGATGACCTCACGATCCTGTATCCTTACAAAAATTCCCTTACAAAGTTAATTAACTTTGTAAGGGAAAATTACAAACATTTCTTTAGACATTCTATAGACTGTCGCTTGTAGTGGAACATTTGGAAACAGAGTATGCCTGCCATCTTCAAATTTTCACGGATGGTTCTGTGGACAAGGTCAAACAAGCTAGCGCAGCGGCTTTTTACATTCCTTCTTTGGACTGTAAGTTGTCCGTACGCTGTACTGCTGTCGTATCCTCCACAACGGCTGAAAGTGTTGCTATTGAGGCGGTTTTACGGAAGTTAGGGTCTTGTCCGGCTCAACCTGTTGTCATCCTAACTGATTCAAAATCTGCCCTTCAGAGGTTAGAGCGCGGATTCCCTACTGACGCCTTGTCTATAAGCTCTCTGCGCGTGGTGCAGAATCCGCACAGCAGAGGCTTTACTCTACATTTCCAATGGGTGCCCTCTCACATAGGAGTCAACGGTAATGAGGTGGCAGACAGTCTCGCCCATAAAGCTCTCTCAAGGATTCCATCAAAAAAAGTACCTCAAGATGGAAAAAGTATCTGCAGGAAAACAGTGCTCGATCACTTCAGTACCCTGTGGAGTGCGTCCCACAAGCCATGTGTGACCAAGGGACTGAGAAGATCTCAGGCGACCCTTCTACATCAAATTCGCACGGCCTCTGCTCGCACTCCTGCATGGATGCATAAGACCGGCATAGCATCGTCTCCGCTCTGCTCTTTATGGGGTGTGTGCGGGGATATCGAACATTACATTATGTACTGCCCAGAGTACAAAGCGGAAAGGCATGTGATGTTCGCTTCCTTCAAGAAGACAGGAACCCGTCACAGCACAGTTCAGGACATTGTCTACCCGAGTGGAAACCAGACATGCAGAAGGGAGGCTGCACGCCTTCTTTTAACATTTCTGCAGAACACGGATCTTGTTTCTAAATGGTGACAGCAGGAACGGACTATGGCCTACTGTGATTGAATGTGTGCGTAGATGGTGTCTTCCGGAGTGGACTACGTTATACTGTGAGTGAATGTGTGTATGGATTGTGGCACTACAATGGCCTATGTTCTACTGTGACTGAATATGTGCATAGATGGTGACTTCTGGAGTGGATTGTGATGTGGACTGTGTGGATAGATTGTGTGCATAGATGGTGACTGCGGGAGAGAATGTGTGCTATTATAAGAGACTGTGCGCATGGCGAGGTAGATGCGACATTGTTAATATAGAAGGGACGCTGCGGTGGAGCAATTGCCGGCAGATAAAGCAAGGCTAACCCCACCTGTAGCATTCAACACCTCAACTCAACTCAACTTCTGTGTGTAAAGTCTATAGACTATGCAAATCATCGAGAACAGTCTATAGACAATACAAATCCTGTAGAGAGTCTATAGAAATCTATAGATTTATTTCCATGTACTCTTGGTAGACTTCTGTCCATAGACAATGAATAGACGCCGCCGTGGATTGAGTGAAAAGCTCTTCCGCCGCTATTTCGGCCCGCACAAGGTTCTTCGTCAAACTGGATGATGAAGTCATCCCTGACGCAATGACTGCATCCCAGCGACGCCGCGTACGACCAGAAGTTGTCCATGTAGTCCGTCTGAAGCCGTATTATGCGCGCTAAAGGACGCTGCATTTCCATACTCTATTTTCGCAAGATCCGTTTTATCTCTTACTAGTCGCATTATTTGTTTTAATGCATCGGGTCGACGCTTCTTTGAGAGGGGAGTAATGCCGCGAATATTTGCAGTGTTTGTTCGTTCTTCAAATCTGCCGCCACACCACTTTATTGCTTTGCGACGCAAGACGCGACTAGATTTATCTCGATTGATCGCAGCCAGGCAGAGCTGATTCTACGTTGTTCCGGAATGTTCTAGTAACTTTGCACGCTTTTTCTCGAAAGTTCGCTATCTGCTTTAAATTGAGCACGACCGATAGCGGCGGGCATTCTGTTCGACGACCGCCGAGCACGCTTGTCGCTTCGCCGCCGCCGAGTGATTCAGTCCATTGTGGGCGCAAGTCAGCCCAATAAACAGTTTTCTTTTAGAAGACCTTTTGTCCGTTTTCATCGCTGCTTCGGCTGCCGTCCCCACTACGTGACAATATCTATAGGAAGGCAATAGTGTCTGTAAGAAGGCTATAGACTGCCTATCGATCATTTTTGTAAGGGAACTGATATGGTTGCTCTGCAGAACTCCCAGCCGAGCTTCGAAATTACTTGTTTGGTGATGTTTTCCATTCTTTTCTTGAAGACTTAATTTTTTCTTCAGTCGAATCTGCGTAGTGCGCTTCTGTGTTGTCTTCTCTTCCCCTCTTAAACTTCCCCTCTTATCAAATTTTTGTCACATGCTCTTTTTTTCTTTCTTCCACTGGAATGGAATAAGACTCAGTTGGTAGATTACGCTTAACCGTTTCTGTTGTCTTTATATCACTCCTTGTCAATCTTGGCAGCGCACGTCTTGCATATGAAGTTATAACAAGCAAGCTGAACGGTTAATTTCAGCGGGTTTATCGTGTGCAGTCATCACGTCTATTGCTGAAGCCTTAGCACAGACACAGAAATAAATAAGCGAGGTATGCTTGGCAAGTAGTGTGAACAAAAAATAGGTTACGGTTAAAGCCGAAGTGGTACCGTATATACGGAAGAGTGCCCACAATGTAAAGAAAGTGGCGAACAAACACGGTGTACCTGTCATGGTGTACCTGAAAAACTAGCCCAACTTTGCTCACTCATTAAGCGTAATGGAAGAAAGAACGCACACAAGAAGAAACATGCCAAACGGTTCGTCGATTACTGCGCTCGGGTCGTGTTTGAAATTTCATTGCCCTGCGAAAATTCCTACATAGCCAGACGGGGTGTTGCATTAACAACCGCTCAAACGAACGTTAGCGCTCGGTAAGGAACTCGTTTATCTGAGAATAGCGGCCACTGCACCCAAAGCAACCTAGCAAAGTGCGCTAGGGCGTAGGCTGGGCTAGGGCGTAGGCTGGGCTAGGGCATAGGCTGGGCTAGGGCGTAGGCTGGGCTAGGGCGTGGGCTATGCACCCGTTTTGTTGTGTGTGCTCCGTTCTTTCACTCAGAATGGCGACCAAGTGATCGCGCTAATTTCATGTGACACCTCGTCCACCGCTAAAGCTTTCTCCGCCACTTACTGTCCAGGGGCATGGCGGCACTTCATGCTGGAGACGCCATTGAAATAGGTGTTCGTCACTTCTCCATCTCGTGATACTGTCGCCCTTTCGGTGCGGTTGCCGTGACTGCGTTCCTCGTTCCTGAGCGGCGCTTTTATTTCGTGAACCCATCGTTGTACAGTCCAGGAGTTCATGACGCCGTCGCCCTCATTTGACCGTTGAAACAGCCGTCATACTTTCCGCACGCATGCGTGGCGTCGTGCAGTAAGCCCGTGCACTGCGTGTTTCGCACTGTGCGTGATGCACTGGAGGGCGCGCAGGCCAGGACGAAATGCAAGAAACGATGATGATGATTATGGATTTTTACGGCGCAAGGGCATCTATGACAAGGTATTTTCGACTACTCAAGGTGGGGTCGAAGACCCATTTTCCAAGCATTTCACCCAAGATAAGCCGAGTACTAGGCCAGGAGAAAGCTTGTGCCCGCCGGTGGGTATCCCGCGGCACTGTGGGGATCGAGCCCCGCACCTCCCGCATGCCAGGCGGGTGCTCAAACCATTAGGCCACCGCTGCGGTTCGAAATGCAAGGAACGGTTTCAAATGAAAAGCGCAACGCTCTCTGAACCGCACATGGCTTACGTGTACAGAAATATAAACTAGATACGTTACAGGCACACCTGTGCCGCTGACGGTTCTTCTGTACATATTGTATGATACTGATGCCAACAAAGAAAAGAAGTGGTGATAGGCGAGCTGTCTGAGAACTTATTGGCACATATATGTCTAAGGCAAGGGTTTGAATGCCACTCTAGCAAATTTTTCTGTGTGTGTCATATTTTCTCAACTTTTCTAGTGGTGTGCACGAACGGACGGAAGGAAATCCGCGGATAAGAAGGGGTGAAGATGTAGCCGTTAAATTAATTCCAGCTTTAACAGCAGAAGGCGCAAACTGACGTCACAAACATCACCAGCCTCGCTCCATCGTCGTGTTGTGATTAGCGTATCTATGTGGTGTTTCCTGTGCTGCTTGCTGTGCTACCACGTTCTTTGCGCCTCAAGTACACCTCTGATAAGATTTAGGTGAGATATAATTTTACACCTATATACATGTGCATAAAAGTGCAATCGTTCAGTTAGCTTTCAGGATTTCAAGCGCTACACTTTTCGCAATTGTCGCCTTCGAAGCCTGTGCACGAATAATATTCGTCGCCGTTTTCAGCACCGAAAGAGACGAGTCCAATCGTGTGCAGCGCCGTCAAAACGCGAGCTGAGTTTGAACAGGTTTTCCCCGATACGTTCCGTCCACGTTGCGCAGGCCTTTTGATTCCTGCTGAACCATGGCCCTTACAACCGATCACTGGAAGGGCCAGTTAAACTTCCGGAGGATATGCACGTTTGCAGGACCTCTGGACAGATGTGGCCTCCTCTCGGAGCTGCCCTCGTGGAACCGCGTCCTCTACAGTCTCGAATACGAGCTTGCCGAGACCTGTCCAGGAAAGCTCAGCCTCCGGTACGTACCGCACGATCCCATGGATAAGTGCGCGGTGTCCGCCGCGTCAAAGCCCGCACAGGCAGCCTTCCTGATCTCGTGGCTTCTCGAACACCACGGCTGCATCGACGAGCTGAGCGTCTCGAGCTCCTTGTCTGCTCCCCAGGCCAACATCCCCGTCCGCCTTCGCCGTCCGCTAGTAGGAACGGCCATCCGGAGCCTCGAGGTCACCTTGTGCACGTTCTACAGTGGCGCCTGCTACTTAGTGGAGCAAGACGTGGATGCTCTTCGGGGCATCGAACAACTTCGCATACGCGACGGTACAGCTACGGACGAGTCCAGATTAGTCAGCCTTCTGCGAAATAACTCGCACTCCCTCACATTCGTCCAGCTGTCCCACACGCTTCTTTCTCAGCACATGCTGGACGCTCTGCAGCGCCTGGAAAAGTGCGAGTCGGTGACGCTGTCTGACTGCACGAGCGACGACGACACCTTCTCGGAATCCAATGCGCTCACTGCAATGCTACGCAGCATGGCGGCTTTGAAGACGCTCACATTTTCCAGCGACCGCGATGCAGAGTGGAATTTCTCCGCTATTTCAGCCGCCCTCAAAGCCAACGTGACCCTGACGGCGCTCGACCTTGCTGTAGATGCTGTAGATGAAACCAGCTCCCCAAAGGAACTGTTTGCGGCCCTTGAGGAGAACCACAGCGTGAGAACATTGCGAGTCAAAGTCGGCGCTATTGACGCGAGCTGCGGCACAGCCTTGGCGTCGGCTCTGCGCAGGAACAGTTGCCTCGTCAACCTGCACCTGGCCGGTAATGTGGACGATCACTGCTTGATCCTCATGGCCGAGGCCCTGTCGCAAAACACCACGCTGGAAAACTTGGACGTCCGTAATGCTGAATTCGGTGCGAGTGGCGTCTGGGCGCTTTGCGACGCGATTAACACCAACAAGACACTGAAGAAGTTGGTGCTTCCTGAATTTTCGGTTCCCAAGGAGTACAGGTACGTCACGTTTCGTATGCGTCGTTTTATTCTTTGTGCAGAAATTGAGTGCATATTAGCGTACACTGCTGATACTTTTGTCATTATTTTGAGATGATAGCTAGCGCACAGCAGGTGATCTGAAAATAGTGGGGTTTAGCGCCTCGAAGAGAGACATGTGCTGTGAGGGGCGCAATAGTTAAGGGATTCGGATTAATTTAGGATTAATTAACGTTTTCAAGAATTCGCACAGCTCACGGGCACATTTTGCTTTTCCCTCCATAGAAACGTGCCAACCCGGCCGGGCTTGAGGGGGATGAGTAGCCGAATGCCAGAAACCACTGAGCCACCGCGATGGGTAGACCCCCCCCCCCCCATATGTTGTCGCGATAAAAAAAAATGAAAACAGTGAAGCGCTTAGGCGCCTTGTCAGCGTTACTTCGCGACGCTGAACTTTTAGCGTCACATAGAATTAAGGCGTATACATTCTAACTGAAAAAGGAAATGAGAGCGTTTGATCTTCAATGTTAAAAAGAAAGCTCCGTAGATGTTCTGGGGCCCTTCTGATTTTTCATTTGCAGCAGCTATTCATTTCGGTATTCTTGTTTTGGCATGGCAGTTACTGTGTTCGAGTTTCATTTCACGTTGACAGTATGTGTGCGGCGGGCGTCCCTGCTGAACAACGAGCCAGGCGAAAACACCCAGGACAGGCTGGTGCTGTTCAAGGTTTCCGCTGAGGCTCGCGTTTCACAGCGCGTAGCGTAAAAATGGCGTGAATTTCAACTTCTCACCATTTGCTTGACCACCCAGTTTGTTTCTACTGCGCAAGAAATGCAGATCAAACAGGAAAGGCCGGCAGCAAAAGACAGCAACGTTTAACGACATACTGTATAACCATGGACGTCAGCTCATCAGTGATGCTAATTAATTTGCGGTCAAACATGGTGTTTTTGTGTGCTTTTGTCTTGTCATGTTATCTCTCCAATGGCGTCTGTGCTGTATAAATGATAAGAGCCTAACTACCCCTCTTCAGGCGTCCGCCTCTATCCACTACGGGTTGTGCTGACTGCGCGCTTTAGTGTAGAGCATGTTTGAAATCCTTTTGGTGGGCTAATTAGCGCATCTTCAATCTTCGAAATATTGGCTTCTTATACCATTCACCTTGCTTTTTCACTTTTTCGAGTATTTTTCGCTACTCTTTATCATGTTCCAGTTTTGGGTTATTTCGCTTGTTTTTCTTTAACGTCATCCTCCTGCTTTTGAAAGCACATGCTATGCTTCTATATGCTTAGCCTGAGAGAGGCCCCATGTTTTCTAGAACTCTCCCACTCTTCCCTCTTCCAGACCAGCATTGGCTGAGAAGTTGGCACAGGCTGACGGCTATAGACGCGTGCTGCAGCCTTTTCTGGACGAGTACGACCTGCAGGCTCTGTCAACTCGCCTGGCGTGCCCTACGACTTGCCCAGAGGAGATCACCGACATTGACTTTTGCAGCCTATCCGACGCCACCATGAAGCTTTTTTTCGATGCCCTATCCTCAAGCAGCTGTGTGCAAGCGTTCACCGTTTCCATCGAGGAAAATTGTCGGGTAAATGTCCTTTGCGAAATGCTCGTGGCCAATCGGTCCATCAGTAGCGTACATATCACGATCGAGATGGACGACGGGATGATCGTCCAACAGCTCCTGAACGCCATCGAAGGCAACAAGAAAATAAGCAAACTGGCGATCTCCATTTGCAGCGCAGAAATAGGTGCTGCCTCGGCAGTCTCAGATTTCATCTCTCGCAACAGAACAGTCACAACGCTCACGCTCTGTATTGGAGAACATCGTCAATATAGAGTGGTTGAACAGATATCGAGGGGGATGAAGATCAACCCCATCATTGTGGAACTTGGAGGAGGACCCTGGTGCGACATGAGCTATGCAATTTTTGCAGCTCTGCAGAGGAACCGGGTTGCCTTGAATCGTGCAGCGGACTTCGCTTTGGGGAGGAGAGAGAGTCGGTGTGCGGAAGCCTTCCAGCTTTTCTCCAGGACACCTTGCCTCGTCGCCCTCGTGATGAAGACTTCTGGACGAAACGAACGCGAGGCCTTGCAGGCAATAGCCTGGGCAGAGAGGTTTTTGTGAGACAATAGTCTCGACATCATGGGTCGCCCTGCCGTGTTCCACCCTGTCGTTGGCGGAACAAGATAAGATTGGCTAACTGCCGAGGGCTGACATGTCGCCGCAAGATTTCCAACGTCCTCGGCTAGCTTCGCTCGCTGTGGTCTCCCGTTCAGAGCCTATCAAGTTTCCTAATTTTATGACTTGGTGGTCACAACGCATTCGGTTCAACTTCAGCGGAGTGCCGTTTAGGAGGCATGTTAACATGAAGGACTGAAGGTAACTTGTATTAAAGCCGTATTTGCAGAAATATGTGAGTGTACTGTGGTTTTGAACATTCTCTTGAAGGGCGGTGCTACTGTAAGGCACGCTTTCCATGTAGATGTGGGAGATTTGATTCATTCTGTGTCCCACGCAGAACTGTTTGTTGCCGAAAGAGAATAGATTATGAGGCATTCCGAAATAAACTTCCAAGGTTCGCTGTATGTTCCAGCAAAAGGTTTCATTAACCCACTTGATATTAACTTGAATGCTGCTTGCGTCTCTTTCAGCAAACTGCTTGCTTTACATACAAAGTCAAGGAATGTGTACGGGTCCCTGTGTTGCCGGAAGTTTACCGACAGGTAGTAACTGCACCACAGATTTACATCCCAACGGGTACTCAATGTTTTAGGATACGTGAGCAATTTTTTAAACTGCTTTACCTCTACCAATCCTCATTCATCTGCACAGAGTAAACCGTATTTTACCAGTTTTAGACAACATGGAAAGGGTTTGATTTTTATGTACGAAGTAGCATCTAATGCTTCGTAGCAGTTTTCAGATATCAACTTGAATTGAGGGACAAATCATATCTGCTAATGCACAGAAAGGCTTGCTTCTGTATTGTTCGGCACATTGGAGACTAAAAAGAACAATAGCCAGCTTGTGCCAATACCGTGTCCAACCAAGCTGGATCGCCGTGCAATGCGTTTTAGTTTTCATAGTCAGCGTTACCGGCTACGTTTCATCGTATTCTCTTGCACGGTGATCACAGCTCCGGCTGAATACTTTCTTAAAAGGGTGAAACATATTAAATCTGGCAAGAAGAATACGCGGTCTCCTCAAACGACGAAGCTTACTGTGGTGCAATTTATACATTAACATAGTCGCTTACCCAAAGGTAGACCTCCGCGGTGGCTGAATGGTTATGGTGCTCGGCTGCTGACCCGAAAGACGCGACTTCGATTGCGGCCACGGCGGTCGCATTTCGATGGAGGCGAAATGCAAGAGGCCCGTGTACTGAGCGTTGTCAGGACACGTTAAAGGGTTCCAATTGGTCGAAATTATCGGGAGCCGTACCCTACGGCGTCTCTGATAGCCTTAGTCGCTTTGGGACGTTAAACCCTATTCACCCATTGAACCAAAATGTGAGACAGACATATGATTATGATTTAAAAAAAAAACACGACGGAAGCGCACCACGCCGGTCCAAAGAATCGCCGCCCAAGGAGCTAAAACAAGCGGATGCCAAAAAAAACCATGCCAAAAGGTGTATGATAATGAGCCTCGGTGGTCGTTTGTAAAATTGCACTTACTATGTTGGGAGCGTCTACATACTCCGGACAGGCCGCTGTGTTAATGTTCGTGCAAGGGACATAAACTATCGACAAAAAAAATTGTGGAAGAGTGCATTTGCCTGCACATTTGCAATTCATAAAACAGAAATCGCCGTGACTTGACGAAATCAGAATTCTACGCGCAAGGTGGTACACTGTAGCGCATGCGTTTTTAAGAGGCGTACCGTCTAAAGAGAAGGGGCTATCCAGGTGTCAGTGACACATCAGTTTCATTGTATCGCTTAGAGAAGATATTTCTGCAGGATTTCGTATGCCAGGTGCACATACTTGGCTTGTGCCCCTTCATTTTTGTGCATTTTGTTTAAATCGCCTTTGTATGCCGCCACGTTAGGCAAGAAAAAGTTTCAATCTCTCGCGTGTCTCCTCAGCCTCGTTTCTTTTGTTTGTCTTTTTGGTTTTCCTTATTACTTCTTTCTGAAACTCAGGGAGAACTGCTTGCTGCTGCAGCTATTGTTATTGGTTTGCCTGTCGTTTGGGAAGCTCGAGAGGTAATGGTTGCAATAAGAGCGGCAACGGCGTAATCGTTGTGTAAAGTGACTACGAGTTTTCGCCCAGCAAAAATACTCTAATGTCACGCGTGAGGTCAGGTGTCACTTTGGTGAAACGAATACGGTGAGACTGCTCCAGTGCTGAATAATTATATATCTATATCTATATATATATATATATATATATATATATATATATATATATATATATATATATATATATATATATATATATATATATATATATATATATATATATATATATATATATATATCCATGCTGTTGCACGGAGGCACGGAATCAAACATGCCTTTTCTTCAAGGATGCACAATGCACTCATGATGATGACAGTGCAATGACATATAGTGCCATCTGATGACGCGTACAAGCGCACACAAGATACAGCAGAGGTTTAGGTGAGGGTAGGACGCCGGACTACCGCGTGTTAACCTTCACCTAATGCTTCTATTTACCCCCTTGAGCCTCAAGCTATCCTTGCAAATAAAGATGACTGAATGAATGAATGAATCAATGAATGAATGAATGAATGAATGAATGAATGAATGAATGAATTCACCGAAAAACAGCGCGCTTACACGGGACAAATAATGAAGGCGCACAAACAGCGCTGAATGAATGAATGAATGAATGAATGAATGAATGAATGAATGAATGAATGAATGAATGAATGAGCATTCGCTACGACTAGCCCGAACAAAACGCATATACTCCCCCAGGCAACTGAGACAACTGCTGTTCCGGGATTGGGGAAGTACCGTCAGATCACAAACAGAACAGTAAGCTTCTAATCCGGAGTTCCCGGGTTCGAACCCGACCGCGGCGGCTGCGTTTTTATAGAGGAAAAACGCTAAGGCGCCCGTGTGCTGTGCGATGTCAGTGCACGTTAAAGATCCCCAGGTGGTGGAAATTATTCCGGAGCCCTCCACTACGGGACCTCTCTCTTCCTTTCTTCTTTCACTCCCTCCTTTACCCTTCCCTTACGGCGCGGTTCAGGTGTCCAACGATATATGAGACAGATACTGCGCCATTTCCTTTCCCTCCAAAACCAATTAGAGAGTTTTAGTTTCACGTACGTAGAGGGTTCACGTACGCAAACGTGAGAAGTCTACGGAGCCTGCACGTAGGTCGTTTGAAACCCTTATAGTTACACGTACGCGAAACACGCCGCGCGTTACGCCTAGCGCCATCTACTAAGAAACACAGACACTGGTTGTAGCCCAAATCATCCAAGACAAGTCTTTAAGCCAAGCCATTCATAGCGAGACCGTTGCTATGACGACGACCAACGCTACTTCGTCAGGCTTAACAGCTGAAAAATCGCCCTTCTGTCTGAAAAACAAAAGCTATTTGTCGCTTGAAACCTTATGCGAGGGTAAGAATGGGCAAATCGAAGGCGAATGCAACAGTTTAGAACACGATATCGCCTCGAGGGATTAGCGACGAAGCTGTTATCGCTGTGAAGCGGCGGGCAGGGCGCCGCCATGTTTGTCAGCGCTACGTACGCAAGCAACGCAAAGACCGCAACGTAAAAATCCGAATCTCACGTACGTACGTGAGACTCGCGCATACCCTTTGCGTTCTGCGCATGCGCACTGGTCACCCGTAAGAGCTCTACGTACGTGAAGCCTCTACGTACGTGAAACTAAAACTCTCTATTATTATTATTATTAACAGTAAGCTTCGGGGATGCGGATTCGACGTTATGTACATAACTGCACATGCGAGAAAAAAGAATCATCAATAAGTGTTGTGCGCACTTTTCTTTCAGTTATAAACAATTGCGAACGGACGCAGGGGTTCTGCTAAAAGAGGCGACGATTATGCAAATAAAAATCAAGTGAACATAGTACCGTTTTTAATAACTACTTGCAAGAAATAAAACTGTACTAACAGAAATCATAGTACCATGGCACTAAAGAAGAGGTTAAAGAAGACTGCGTTTACAGGGCTCTTGGCTTCCGAAAACGAAAGGTACGGTCGAAACACACTGCTTAGTTACGTGTGCTTAATTTCTGTTCTATGTTTTCAGATTGAAAGTTTCATACATGGGTCTTTATTTTGCAGTATGTCCGTCTGGGAACTCAGCCTCTTCGTTTGGCGCCTAAGGGCCTGAAATAACTCAGTCGTGAACTTGCGGCATGAACCTTTAAATGTAATGTCATTTCTAGACGGCCCTTGAAGGAAACATTTATCCTAGAGCAATTAGGCAGGAAGTATAATGAGAACAGAGTGTTCTAGTCCCGTTCCCGCGTAATTGTTTGCGAATGGCTTTGGATTCGCGTTTTAGTTGGGAAAGCCCGCATTGCGGTTATAGCATTTGCAGCGGCTACGCCGGACTCTTAAGTACGCGAATCTGCAATCAGACGCGCAGGATTTTCTTGACTTTTTCACTACGGCTGGTTTTTCGCGGGTCCGGTCTCAGTTTCTCATAACACGGAGCCCTGGCGTATCGCTTATGCCAGCTAAGACCATAGTGGTGCATTTCAGCTGGTAACTCGCTTTCTCAAAACAGAGTTGTCCACCGATTAAAGCTTGTCCACTAAGCTTCTGGAAGTCAATGCTTGAAACAGTGTGATTATTTCTTCCCGGATGCACCGCATAACTTGTGTTTTCCATGAAATCGTTGGCGGAGAAGTTGGCGCATGTCGACGCCTGCATCCGCGTGGTGTTGCCCCTTTCGGAGCCCGACCTGCCACCGGTGGCGAGTCCAACATTGTCCTCTCCAACGTTGTGCCCGATGAGCTTATGGAGACTGACACGGGCCGAATATCCAACGCCAACATGAAGGGCATTTTAAGATGCGCTAATCTCAAGCAGCTGTGTGGAGACGTTCAGCCTTTTCGTCGACAGGAATCCACAAGGAAAACCAGTCGCACTTAGAGCATGCGCAGACGGCACGAGGGGCCAAGTGCGGTCGCGCACCTGGCATTGCGCATGCGCAAAAGGCTCCATTAAAGTCTTCCCATAATTGTTTACGAGGTTTTCGACCATTATTTTCTTTTTTTTTCCGCGCCCACTTAACTATGGGATAGCCTGCCCTGACAATTTATAAATGATCTGCTGCTTGATGCCTTTTTTAACACTATGTTGAATCTTTCAACAAAGATGGGATCTGCAATGTCAGAAGCTTTTCTCTTTCCCCAGTTTTTATGCTGGAACTTTACGAAAGTCTTGCTCTCGTATGACACGATGATTTGCGAGTGCTGCGTCTTCTTTTACTCATGTTTTTAGAAACATCATGACTGCTGTTTGTTTATATCCATCAACTCACTACTGTAAGAGTTGAGAAAGGCTCACAGTAATAAGGGTGTAATTACTCATTGGCATCTACTCAAGCGCAGCCATACGGCTGCAGTGGAAAGCTACACAGCTTTCTCACAAACTTTGCAGTTAAATAAAAATTCGTCGTTGGTCCAGGGTTCGAGCCCGGGACCACCACTTCACCGGAGCAGTCGCTCTACCAACTGTGCTAACCAGAACGCAAGCTTTGGCAGGGCGAGAGCTATTTTGATCATTAACTCGAAGTGACAGCAATGCTGGTCAGATATTTAGGGGAAACCCCCAAGGTGGAGTAGACTTTGTAATAAGGGAGTAATTACTGGCATCCACCCTAGCGCAGCCATACGGCTACCATAAGCTTGCTGTCCGGGTTAGCTCAGTTGGTAGAACGACTGCTCCGGTGATGCGGTGGTCCCTGGTTCCAACCCCGGATTAGGACGAATTTTTCTTTAACTACGAGGTTTCTGAGAAAACTGTATAGCTTTCCTCTGTAGCCGTATGGCTGCGTTAGGGTGGATGCCAATGAGTAATTACTCCCTTATTAGAAACTCTTCTCCACCTTGGGGGTTCACCCTAAATATTTGACCAAAGGTTCACGGCATAGCAAAGTAGGCAAAAAAATAAGGTTGGGGAAAAATAACCGGCTATGCACAACGGAACAAAACAGAGAAGAGAGCAGAGAAACGAGGTAAAAAGGAAGAAACACCAGAAAGAACCCAAGATGAGGAAAACGGTCTCCATGACTGTGCTTTCGGACCCGAAGACACGCGTAAAGTGGGTGTACTACGTGCGCGGAATTCCGGGTCCTCCGAATTGCATTATGGGAGCAATCTGTCACCGATACGTGCCGCCGCATCACGCTTACTTTTGGACGCGCCAGCGCCACTGCATCTCATCACGTTGCCCGCGACCAAACTAAACTCATACTCTGAAAGCACCGCGCGGGAAATGCTACATGCTTACAGTTTATAAACTTTTCGGCACAGTGCACGTACCCTGTATGAGGCTGAGTTTTTAAGGAAAAAATACAGCGCGAACATAGACGACGGACGAAGAAGAGGTGCACAACACAAGCGCTGTCTCGCAGCTAAAATTTTATTCAGGAGGAAAACACATATATAAAAGCGTCCGAAAAAACGCGTTGTGTTTCCTCTGCAGTATTATGCTTGTCATCTTCAAGACTCAGTTTCTCAGGCTCTCGTGGGTTCAAGAAAGCACTACAAAAGAACTAAAAAGAAGTAAAAGAAAAGGCCTCGTCTTGCGCCTATTTTACTTATTTCGAAGGGGTTGTAGCGGCGCGAGGCCAGTAGTGTGGTAGCTTGTTTTGGTGTGCGGGTGATAGCTTTTAGCTTTAGTTTTGGTTTTTGTGTCTCCGAGTCGTGGAGCGCAGACCGTGATCGTAGGCAGTGATCATAGATTGGTAGAAGGTGGCCTCTTAAGATATTTACGCTGTTTGGTGTATTCTGTATGCACCTTGACTCAATCAGAAGACTCTTTGGATGGCTCGTGGTTTGCCTTCAACACGGTGCATTCGGAAGCCAGTCATGGTACATTAAGACTAAGTCAGTCCGCAAGTGCGCTAAATTATGTATTCGTCTGAACGCAGGCGACTGTACTCTCGCGAAAGAGACTAGAGGGCGCGCAAAAAGCGATCTATAGGTTCATAACAGATGCGTCCGCCAACGATCATTTCGTCCGACTGCTCCACACACGTTACAACAAGTAAGATTTTCTCCCCTGCAAGCGTGGTTCCCAGCCACCGGATAATAACAGAGCTATCGGCTTTGGCTGCACATCAAGGCGTCCTGAAAGTTTTTGCTCCAATAGTACGCCAAGCCCAGTGCACAGTGCATCCTATCTCAAGTTGACAGTATATATTCCAGAAAACATGATGCTAGATAGCTAGCTGTGCAGAGCCCGAGTCCTTACTTTCCACAGCCAACACATACGCTCCTCCTCAAGAGGACTAAAATTCCCCAGTGATCGTGTCTGGCAGGTAAAAATTCGATCACCTTCGCGAAAAACTGCAAACGACCACACCTGCGTAATCAATAGAGGTATACATGATTCGCGTAAAACTAGGCGCAAGTAGCTAGAACTCATTCCATAGGCAGATAATATCTGAAAACGCCGCTCAATTACCTTTAGTTCCGTCAATGCAACCGGTGTCAAGCGAACGCAATGACAGCAACAACACACACATTTCAGTTTCGACGCCAAGGCAGAAAGGT
Source organism: Amblyomma americanum (assembly GCA_030143305.2). Lineage (NCBI taxonomy): Eukaryota > Metazoa > Arthropoda > Arachnida > Ixodida > Ixodidae > Amblyomma > Amblyomma americanum. The sequence goes on from JARKHS020034618.1 coordinate 46,039, forward strand.
TACAGCACCGACAACCGGGCTGGCGCGTTAATCTGACGGGCGCCTGCTTGACGTGGTGTCCAGTTCGCCCCATTACTATGCTGCCAATATTGAGAAGAATGTCCGAGTTCCCTCATCCACTCCCCAACGGGGGTAACAGCACCCGTAGCTTTCGCTTCACCGTGGCATTAGGACCGTCATTTAGGGCAGGCATGCCGGCTGGTTCAGACGCCCAAGAAGAAACAAAAACAGAATACGCGTACATGCTGGATGCCAGCGCACTGGCGAAGTCCTCCATGGGAACTGAGACGGCGTGTCGGAATGCAGATGCCAGCATGTCTCGGGCTAAGTGCATTTAGGGGCATTACTCTGCAGCGCGTAGAGGGCTAAGACATGGCTACTCGCACGGACTGACTCTACGGGATTGGACACCGGCGACAAACATGAGAGAAGACAGCCTGTCCATCCTGTATTTGTTACTACTCTGTTTTTTTGAAAGCACATATGCTTCCAGCGTCTGACCTCGCAGGATAGGCCTTGGCATGGCTTGCAGTTTGAACCCGTCTATTCGGCGATATTTATCACTCCTCAATTTATATCCTTGTCACCTTTATCCAGCGAATTTTATCGCTTTTTTACAGGCTGACAAACTTCGTGTTTACAGAGCTTGGCGCCTCAGATGTCAACGTACATACCTGTTACCCAAAGCGCAACCCACGTCCTTCACTGTGCATTCAACGACGGGACCAAGACCGTTACTACCTCAACCTTCCCAAACAGCACAGATAATCGGCCCAATATTACAAATATGTGGCATAGACTGGTCCTATACAGGACCAGTGTGAAACAATTGCTTTCCAATATGGGCCCAATTATCTGTGCTGCTTGGGTTAACTACGAAAGCGACTTGCTGCGAGCTTCCACCATTTATAATCAGGGAAAAAACAAACAAAACATTCAAGTGCGTAACAAATGACTAAAGCGCATTCTCCCCCAGCTAGTGTTCCTTTATTCTCTCTCTCCCACTTTTTCCGCATGCGACCTCGTGCGTGTGACTTTCAAGCGAATTTTTAGACGCCAAAATACGTCTCTCCCATCGTACGAGGCCATCGCCAAAATGCAAATTAATGCAGCCGTTTTCCTGCTTGTTTAGAGCAATAGCATTCACTGCGATCGCACAATGCTTCGAAAGCTCGAAATCGATTAGGATATGCACTCACTTAAAGCCTCCTTTTCCAAACGACCTCTTCGCTACACTGGGTCGCTTGAAAAGTTTACTTGACATCTTCATCTCGTTTCTTTCACGTTCTTGCGGTCCTTAACGTTCTTGACATCTAAAAAAACGTTAGAAACCTGCTAAAGTGCTTGTTCCCAGTCTACAGACTGTCCATAGATACATGTCTATAAAGTCTACCGACTTTCTTTAGACAAATTCTATAGACTAATCTAAGGACAACTCAAAACCCACAGACAGGGCAATATCTACATGCAATATATAGATTTATGGTCATATACTTTTGTAGATTTTTGCCTATAGAAAGCCCATAAACTATGGATAGACAGAACCGAATACTTATAGGAAGGCAACAGAGTCTATATGAAGTCAACAGAATGTCTATAGACCAATTTATAAGGACGCTTATTTAGCGTTGCCTAAACTTTTCTTATGGCCTTAACCCTTCTTGTAGTCTAAACTACTTTTTCAGACGTTAAAAAACGTTTCACTAGTTTCTTAACAGGTATTGACGTTTCTTAAACGCTTACAAATACGCGGATTCTTTACGTTTTAACGTGCAGCAAAGTCTCGCTACACTAAATCGTTTTTACACTTCAACTGAATAAAAAACATCGAATATGGCGATATGGTGAACCAGAAACACTGTAGTCGCAGCAGAACGAAGCCACCCGCCACAAAGAAGAAAGAAAAACGTAACGAACAAATGATGGTTTGACAAAAGAAAAAAAAAGAGAAACCAACATTTCTCGCCGTCATCGGGGAGAATAAATTACCTTGATAGCTACTGGTGATTGTTACCACTAATTCCAATTGCTGTTTCCTAGTTATAACTGCTCTCCTGTTTCATTAAATTCTCTCTCCTCCTCTTTTCCCAGTTACTGATCACCATAGTAACTTCTTCCGAAACAAAAAGTTTCGGGTAGCAACAGCATAAGCGCACTGTTGCTACCCGTAATGCTGACCCTTGGTTTTCTACCTGTTTTCGCGCGAATTATTAGTTACACTTACTGATCCATACTCTCCTATTAGGAATAAGTACAAAAACATTGGTGATCGTTTGTCTGGGGAACTGAAGGCTTATCCTATTAAACTGCATTGTCCTTTTATATGTATCTCCTTTATGTTTCGTACTTTCTATCTGTTTCGATACTGTATCTTCTCGAAGTTCTTAATTATAACAGTAACCTGTACTTGTATACCTACCCATGTTTGTAAATGTCTTTTCTCTCAAGTCAATTTGTATCTATCCATGTACACTTTTTTTTTCTTTTATGTAAACCATCCCCAGGGCCCCGCAATAGCTCCAACCAAGCGCTTCAGCCCTAAGGAACGACCTAATGTATGCGATAAAAAAATAAATATTAAATTGAATGTTCGAGCAATCCCTGCGCCTAACGAAAGGTCTGAGTTAAATTCTTTCACTGGATCCTGAGGGAAGTTACATTGTAAACCACGGAGAAAACATCTCCTTAAACCTGTCGACGCAAAACAAAGGGTATATAAATAATTAAACGAAGGCACGTATAGTTGTCGTTAAATGTAGTGTTACTCTCATTTACGAGAAAAATTGAACAGCAAATCGAGCTCGAGGATATTATGTGAGGATATTATGATATTGTGCGGTATTTTGTGATATTATGTGAATGAACACACCCTTTTTACTCGAATATAGGCGTATTCGTTATTAGAGCGTAGAGTGTGCAATGAAAGGGAGGGCCTTTGCATGGCGGAGATGCCAACTTTAGCCCCGCTCTACCTCAGAAGCATAGTATGATATTGTGCGATATTGTGTGATATTATGTGAATGAGCACTCCCTTTTTACTCCAACGTAGGCGTATTCGTTATTAGAGCGTAGAGTGTGCAATGAAAGGGAGGGCCTTTGCATGGCGGAGATGCCAACTTTAGCCCCGCTCTACCTCAGAAGGATAGTAAGATATTGTGCGATATTGTGTGATATTATGTGAATGAGCACTCCCTTTTTACTCCAACGTAGGCGTATTCGTTATTAGAGCGTAGAGTGTGCAATGAAAGGGAGGGCCTTTGCATGGCGGAGATGCCAACTTTAGCCCCGCTCTACCTCAGAAGCATAGTATGATATTGTGCGATATTGTGTGATATTATGTGAATGAGCACTCCCTTTTTACTCCAACATAGGCGTATTCGTTATTAGAGCGTAGAGTGTGCACTGAAAGGGAGGGCCTTTGCATGGCGGAGATGCCAACTTTAGCCCCGCTCTACCTCAGAAGGATAGTAAGATATTGTGCGATATTGTGTGATATTATGTGAATGAGCACTCCCTTTTTACTCCAACGTAGGCGTATTCGTTATTAGAGCGTAGAGTGTGCAATGAAAGGGAGGGCCTTTGCATGGCGGAGATGCCAACTTTAGCCCCGCTCTACCTCAGAAGGATAGTAAGATATTGTGCGATATTGTGTGATATTATGTGAATGAGCACTCCCTTTTTACTCCAACGTAGGCGTATTCGTTATTAGAGCGTAGAGTGTGCAATGAAAGGGAGGGCCTTTGCATGGCGGAGATGCCAACTTTAGCCCCGCTCTACCTCGGAAGGATAGTATGATATTGTGCGATATTATGTGAATGAGCACTCCCTTTTTACTCCAACTTAGGCGTATTCGTTATTAGAGCGTAGAGTGTGCAATGAAAGGGAGGGCCTTTGCATGGCGGAGATGCCAACTTTAGCCCCGCTCTACCTCAGAAGGATAGTATGATATTGTGCGATATTGTGTGATATTATGTGAATGAGCACTCCCTTTTTACTCCAACATAGGCGTATTCGTTATTAGAGCGTAGAGTGTGCACTGAAAGGGAGGGCCTTTGCATGGCGGAGATGCCAACTTTAGCCCCGCTCTACCTCAGAAGGATAGTATGATATTGTGCGATATTGTGTGATATTATGTGAATGAGCACTCCCTTTTTACTCCAACATAGGCGTATTCGTTATTAGAGCGTAGAGTGTGCAATGAAAGGGAGGGCCTTTGCATGGCGGAGATGCCAACTTTAGCCCCGCTCTACCTCAGAAGGATAGTATGATATTGTGCGATATTGTGTGATATTATGTGAATGAGCACTCCCTTTTTACTCCAACATAGGCGTATTCGTTATTAGAGCGTAGAGTGTGCAATGAAAGGGAGGGCCTTTGCATGGCGGAGATGCCAACTTTAGCCCCGCTCTACCTCAGAAGGATAGTAAGATATTGTGCGATATTGTGTGATATTACGTGAATGAGCACTCCCTTTTTACTCCAACGTAGGCGTATTCGTTATTAGAGCGTAGAGTGTGCACTGAAAGGGAGGGCCTTTGCATGGCGGAGATGCCAACTTTAGCCCCGCTCTACCTCAGAAGGATAGTATGATATTGTGCGATATTGTGTGATATTATGTGAATGAGCACTCCCTTTTTACTCCAACGTAGGCGTATTCGTTATTAGAGCGTAGAGTGTGCAATGAAAGGGAGGGCCTTTGCATGGCGGAGATGCCAACTTTAGCCCCGCTCTACCTCAGAAGGATAGTATGATATTGTGCGATATTGTGTGATATTATGTGAATGAGCACTCCCTTTTTACTCCAACGTAGGCGTATTCGTTATTAGAGCGTAGAGTGTGCAATGAAAGGGAGGGCCTTTGCATGGCGGAGATGCCAACTTTAGCCCCGCTCTACCTCAGAAGGATAGTATGATATTGTGCGATATTGTGTGATATTATGTGAATGAGCACTCCCTTTTTACTCCAACGTAGGCGTATTCGTTATTAGAGCGTAGAGTGTGCAATGAAAGGGAGGGCCTTTGCATGGCGGAGATGCCAACTTTAGCCCCGCTCTACCTCAGAAGGATAGTAAGATATTGTGCGATATTGTGTGATATTACGTGAATGAGCACTCCCTTTTTACTCCAACGTAGGCGTATTCGTTATTAGAGCGTAGAGTGTGCACTGAAAGGGAGGGCCTTTGCATGGCGGAGATGCCAACTTTAGCCCTGCTCTACCTCAGAAGGATAGTATGATATTGTGCGATATTGTGTGATATTATGTGAATGAGCAGTCCCTTTTTACTCCAACATAGGCGTATTCGTTATTAGAGCGTAGAGTGTGCAATGAAAGGGAGGGCCTTTGCATGGCGGAGATGCCAACTTTAGCCCCGCTCTACCTCAGAAGGATAGTATGATATTGTGCGATATTGTGTGACATTATGTGAATGAGCACTCCCTTTTTACTCCAACATAGGCGTATTCGTTATTAGAGCGTAGAGTGCGCATTGAAAGGGAGGGCCTTTGCATGGCGGAGATGCCAACTTTAGCCCCGCTCTACCTCACGCGACAGTGCCGTGGCGGCGCCCCGTCACACAAGCGTCCAGCTGTGAGTCGCTGCACCATATTATCGGGAGCGAGCGTGTTAGGCCAGCGGTGAAGAGGGCTTGCATTTTTAAAGCGCGACAATGAACGGACGACGTGACGGGCATCTGGCTTGAGGGGCCGCAGACACCGAAGGACGACCAAGGAGAGGGTAAGAGCACATAAAGAAGAGACGAAGAGAGAGAAAAGAATAAAACATAGTGAAGCGAAAAGGGAAACGGGAAAAAGCAGAGGAACGGCGTGGGGAAAAGGGTAAAAGGTTACGGGCACTGGGGTGGCTTATAACCTAATTTCTATCCGGCCGTGTTACGCGACGGCGCCGGACTTTTTCGCGCGGATCGATATTTTGCAGGGAAGAGGCAAAAAAAAAAGGAAATATAAAACAGAGGTCGTCGGCAGGTGGACACATACGCTGGCCCTGCAAGCGGCCGCGCCTATAGCGTCCCCAAGCGGCGGACCACAGTCCCGAATGTGTACGCGGCGCACTGAAAAGACATCGCGCCCGCAGCTTTGGACGCTGGAAAATTAAGAACTAAAGCAGTGGAAGCCGGTTAATTCGAACTTTCGGTTTATTCGAATTGAAGCTCCAGTCCAGTCAACGAAACGTGCATTAGGGAGGCTGCCCCGCAGCCTTACACCGGGGAAGAATAGGATTAAGTGAAAACAGAGGAATCGCATTAAGTCTAACACGCTTAATTCGAACTTCCAGTCCATTAGAACTAAGAGTTCTGTGCTGTCAGCACCGCGTGCATTAGAAACAAGTGTGTGCGTGTGTGTGGTGGGCGGCTCTTCTAAATCGAAGACGACGTAATTCGAGCCATTGTTTGGTCTTTTTTGAGTTCGAATTATCGTCATTCGGCTGCAAAAAGTACAGAAGGTGCCGTTAAGACCTACACTGTTGTCCCTACGTCCACGGAAGTCAACTGGGAGAAAATTTTAATTTCCTCCATAAAAACGCAGACCGCGGCGGCTGCGTTTTTATGGAGGAAAAACGCTAAAGCGCCCGTGTGCTGTGCGATGTCAGTGCACGTTGAAGATCCCGAGGCGGTCGAAATTATTCCGGAGCCCTCCACTACGGCACCTCTTTCTTCCTTTCTTCTTTCACTCCCTCCTTTATCCCTTCCCTTACGGCGCGGTTCAGGTGTCCAACGATATATGAGACAGATACTGCGCGCCACTTCCTTTCCACAAAAACCAATTATTATTATTTTGGGGAAAGGAAATGGCGCAGTATCTGTCTCACATATCGGCGGACACCTGAACCGCGCCGTAAGGGAAGGGATAAAGAAGTGACTGCAAGAAGACAGGAACAAAAGGGTTCCGTAGTGGACGGCTCCGGAATAATTTAGAGCACCGGGGGATCTGTAACGTGCACCCCAGGTGGTCGAAATTATTCCGGAGCCCTCCACTACGGCACCCTTGTTTCAAGTGTCAGCATAGTGTTTAAACGTCGCTAAACTTCAGGATAGCATTCGTTCATCTCGCCTTACAAAAAGATGCGGCCTAAAACGCATGCGCAGAGTTAAACATGGCTGCTGCCAGCTAGCATCCCTCTAAAAACAACTGCTCGCTTGCACTTGCGTGAACCAGGAAACAGATACGGCAGCAGATTCTAGCGTACTCTGAAGTTAGCAGGAAACCGACGCTCGCTTCCGTTGCAATTTCGCGCACGGAGACGCCACTCTACTCGTAGCACTGGGACATAATAAACAACAGCCTTGGTTTCATTACGGCCGTCTTGCACGCATTTGTAGATTGCGTGAAGTCATATCGCCAGAGGAGTAATTCGCCGAGGAAGAGAGCAACTAGACGGCTCTCAAAACAAACCAAATAAAAACAAACAATAACAACAACAATAATAATGATAAGGAAAAGGCAGTGCGCTTGCGCTCTACGACGCGGTCAGACAACAGCCTGCGTGTCGGAAAGCAATTCGGACACCCGTTACGAGCACCGCTAGCCGCTCACGCGGCTGCATTAAGATGTAAAACACTTCCTTACACAACCTGCTTCGCGTGCTAACAGCGGCGCTGGGAACACTTGCTGGCAATCGTCGTCCGCAGACGCAACCTTTTGCGGCTCCCCAGTTCTTCCAGGCACTGGTGTGCGTGGTCAAGAGTCCTCTGCGCGCAGACGAAGACGGGGCGAAAGAAATAAAAAAAAAGAAGCAGACGGAAACGCTGCGTCGCACGGCAAACAAGTCTGGCGCAGTCGATAAGATATGCTCTGACTTCAACGTCTCCGAGCCCAAAAGTGGGACGACGACGGGGCGAGGAAATAGCGGCGATGGGTATGGTGCGCCCCCTACCACGAAAAGTGTCACTTAAATCAAATGACCGCACAAAGGGTACGTTGACGACACTGCTTTTTAGTGAGGGGGTGAAAGCGGCAGTATTCGCTAACAACTCACTGCGATGTGGGCGGTGGTAACCACCTCGAAGGAAGCGCAATATACAGTTGTCGGGGTCCCGGCATTGGTGGTGTGTGTGGCATTTTCGAAGAGCACTTTACACCATTTCTCCATCAAACAGCTCCTACGATCATCACCTCCTTCCATCATTCTGGAGAGAAGTTTTTTTTTTTTCACTTTACGGTACAAAACGACGTGACGATTCCACTTTCAAAAAAAAAAAAGCAAAAAAAAACAGAGTGGTACAGGGCTCATTCGCAACAGCTGCTGTGTTCAGTGTAGACGATAGGCCATTGTCGATGGCGGTATTTTTTAGCAGGTGTTGCCCTTCTCCCCAGCCGTGTCATGAAAGGCGCAGCTATTTGTTCCCTATTGTGCTGTTACCCCAGTTTTCCAAACCTGGGGAAAATCAGTTGTTTTCCCCAATTTACGCAAGCAGCGTTTATCGTTGCTGCGAAAGGAAGATATTAACGGGCCTTTCTTTAGCCGTTCTACGATCAGCCTAGCACGGCTACAACAAAATTGCTTTAAATCACTGGTTGATTAAGTCATTCTCTGAATTCTTTGAAGCAATGCATCTGAATCAGTGAACTGTAGAAATCAATTCATCGAATAATTATTCAACTAATCAGTCATTGAATACGGCGGTTGGTAGGCAACTAGCCAAGTACCGTCGAGTCCAGCAGACTCCTGAAATCCAGTCCAAAATGCACGGGCTGAACACATAAAAGATAAAAGAAAGCTTCACGCGAATAACAACTACTTTGTGTTGTAAACCGCGTGAACACCAGGACAAGCCCAAAGACAACTGGAAGCAGAAACAATGAAGACGCTACGCACTGACAGCTCGACAGTAAAAATTTGCAGCATGAGCGATTGTCCTCAACACTTATGCTTTCATTTTGTTCACGGCGCTGATACAATGTACGAAAGATCGCCTATGGAACCGCTACAACGTGATTCATTTCTAGAAGCGAACAAAGGCTGTGCTTTTGCCGGCTATCCTGCAGGAAGGAAACAGCGAAACCAAATGTTTTCCGCTGACAAAAAAAGATCGGGCTCCATTTAAGCTTTTCTGCAGCCCTCCACAAAAAACCCAAGTCACAAACAGCCTCGCAAAGTTCTTAAAAAGAGACAAATCGAGTCATTCGCAGTTTTCCCACGATTGAGAGCAAGGCCTTACAAACTAACTGTAATTCCAAACATTTTTCACTTCCAAACATCTCTAAAAACGCCAAACTCGCCGAATCAGAATCAAGTTTCGCCGAATCAGAACAAAGAGAATCAAGTATTCCTTCGTTTTTCCAGTTTTCAGGCCTCGAAACAAGCGAAAAATAGCGCACAACTCTTCTCCGCGTTTGAGCTAACAACCACTGTTACCACGACAGCCAACGTGACGTGACTGCAACGCATCTGCAACTTTACAACTCTTATATCGCCACTCCGAGTCTTTCAATTTGTGAGGTCTTCAGAAGGACAACATAAAAATGAACCAATCACAACCGGCAAAGCAAGCCCCAACGGGGACAAAGACGAGGACAGAAGAGCACTTGGAAGGGTTCTTTCTCCGTCCTCCCCCTCTCCCCTTTCCCCCTCCTCATCCGCGGCGCAATCTGATTAGGGCCTGTTTGCACGAAGCTGGTGCCGCCGCTGTTGCTATCATCTCGTCATTTCGTTGCTGCGATTCGCACAAAAGCAGCTATAGGCAGTCTCGTCCTTGTGAGGAGAAGCAGCAGTGGACAGAGTCTCCTGCTGCTTGCACCAAGCAGGGCAAATGGGGGTCCCGACAATCGTGCAATCTATTATGTTTAGAACGCCACGCGGGAGTCTTGAGTGGCTGCGGCAGTCAATACATCCTCACGGTTGCAGTGTGCAGACACCACAGTCTTCTTTTTCCTTGTTCATTTATTATTTCGCTGACTAGTAAGATTAGAGGATAATGAGAGACGTCTTTTAATACTCCGCTTTGCATTCGTTCAATAAAGGTTCGATGAAATGCGAATCAGTTATTTGAGTCTAAAAGAACACATCTTTAGGCCTAATCGCTGCTTGGCTATACGGGGTTTGGTTTGGTTTAAAGAAGTGAGCTTAGTCGGGCTGGTTGATGCATGTTGATGGAACTCGATTGAACAGCGCTGACAAACAGGACGGAACAGAAGAACACAGACACAAGTTAAAAGCAAGTTGCACGCAAATAACAATTATTTTGCGTTGCAAACCGCGCGGACGCCACAAGCGCAAAGACAATGAGAGCAGAAAAAAAAACATGTGGGCGATACACATTCACAACTCTAAAGTCGGTGTGGTTTGTGGGGGTTGGTTCACGGGGTTTATTAACGTCTCAGAGACTAAGGCTATGAGGGAAGCCGTAGTGGAGGGCTCCTCGTAATTTTGACCACCTGAGGTTCCTTTACGTGCACTGACTTCGCACAGAAGCACACGGGCCTCTAGCATTCCGCCTCCAACGAAATGCGACCGTCGCAGCCAGGATCAAACCCGCGTCTTTCGGGTCACCAGCCGAGCGCATAACGACGGAGCCATCGAGACGGTACATTTCTTTCTTCCCCAAGAGGCCCAGAATTGAAGGGTTGGTTTGACCAACACAGCTAATTCCTTCTCTGTTACTATTATGCGTGAAGAAGAAGAATGCCAAGCGCACACTATGTGCAAGAGCTTTTAACCCCCCCTCCCCCCCCCCCCCCCCGCCACACACACACACACAGAGAAACACGCACACACACAACGACGCACCACGGAACGAAATAACAAACCAATACGAGCGGTGATTTCGGGCTGTGCTGCGCTGCCAGCAGATGAACAAGAACATGAAGGAGACACGACTGCTGTAACTACTAACAACCTAATTTTCGCAAACGATCGGTCGCCACATTTTTGCACTCTTACACAAAGGTCTCAAAAGCAAAGTTCGGTCGACAATACTCCAGCACATAATTCGCACAGCTGATGTGTACACCCGCAGTCTAAACTTTATGTAAGGCAACTTGCACGAAATATTTTAATTGTTATACATCCAAGGCTGATTGGTAGGGATTTTATGGTGCGCTATGTAATGCGCGTCTGCTTAGGTTGCATATTTATATTCTGTTAGGTTGCCTGGTTAGGTTGCATATTTATATTCCATGAAACACGCAAAGGCGTTGATGAAATAAATATTTTTCGTTAAAATTGTCTTCCATTGTCTTTTGGCTGCGGCTGTAGGTATAGAAACAAAAGCAAAAAGCCAACCAGTCGAAAAGGGGCAATATTTGATCAGACACGCCCGGACACAACGGCCAAAAAGCCTGTCCAGCCCTATTACTTGGCTCAAGAGAAACATTGTTCAATCTGCCATTAACCCATTACGGCTCTATGCACACAACTGCGTACAAACTGAACTCGCAGCACTTTCTGAAAGTGAGCTACACCTACACTCTAAACAGAAAGCAGTCGTCGGCGAGCACCGCGCAGTGACCAATGTATTCTAATCTCTAACGCATTACTTCAAAAGTGAAAACGCGCGACCAATATTAGATGTCTATAGCCCTTTAAAAAGTGCTAGGAGGCGCCTGCGTCGACAGGCGTCCAATGTCCATTCGGGAAAAGAAAATATTCCTATCCCATTTTTATAACGCTCGGTTCGCCTGGCTTTCTTGTGTTTGAAGTTTACGGTGAGAGCCCAGCCTGCGACGTCGAGTAACTGAAGCCCGTTGTAGTTGTAGAAATCTGGAAGCCAAGGAAAGTCAAGAGCCAAGCCATGTCAAGGGGAAGTACAAAGAGGGGAATAAGAAACAAAAGAAAAGGAAAAGAAGAGAGAGAGGAGGAGAGAAGTGAAGCCGAGAGAGGGGAGCAGAAGAAGAAAGAAGTGAGGGAAGAAGGGGGAGAAAATGGAGGCACATCACGGCTCTCACCGAATGTTTTAACGAAGTCGTAACCTAGTTTAGACACTGACTCCGTTTCTTGTCACGTCCGCCCTTCGTAACCTCGCCCCTCTATGCATGTGTGCCGACGCCATCGGCGATCT
>JARKHS020034619.1:0-40694 GCA_030143305.2 Amblyomma americanum
GCGTATTTCTTTATTTTCTTGCCCACGGAAATAAATTACACACACAAAAAAAGAAACGACCCTTTCGTAAAAACGTCAAACGCGACGACATTTCTGTGTTTTTAGAGCGGATGCATCAATTCCAGCTTTGAGCCTTTAGCCTTAAACAGAAAAATGGAAGGCTTTGGAAGCTAAAGCAACGACTGTTCTATGAGGAACGCAACGGTACAGAGCTCCACACTAATTTCGACCACCTAGAATTCTTAGATGTCCATCGAAATGTCAGTACAAAAGCGGCGGTTTTCGCATTTCGTTTCCGTATATCGTATGTCGTCACTTTGGCATTGGATACACTCTGACCACGAATACGCCTATATGGGAGTAAAAACGGCAGTGAGCTGTCCTCTAGCTCACTCCTTTTTATAAAAGGGATTGCGCTAGAAGACAGCTTACTCCCTTTCTACTCCTTTCTGTTTACAGTGTAGAAGATTAATAATTAATAATAATTGTTTTTTTTGACGAAAGGAAATGGCGCAGTATCTGTCTTATATATCGTTGGACACCTGAACCGCGCCGTAAGGGAAGGGATTAAGGTGGGAGTGAAAGGAGAAAGGAAGAAAGAGGTGCCGTAGTGGAGGGCTCCGGAATAATTTCCACCACCTGGGGATCTTTAACGCGCACTGACATCGCACAGCACACGGGCGCCTTAGCGTTTTGCCTCCATAAAAACGCAGCCGCCGCGGTCGGGTTCGAACCCGGGAACTCCGGTTCAGTAGTCGAGCGCCCTAACCACTGAGCCACCGCGGCGGGTCGAGCACGTGCTCAGTACAAAACAATGATAAAAGTATAAGTTTCCAAGCACCAAATTCGACGCCGTTGAAGAGTGTTTACCGCTCTTCGCCCAGGACATATTTTGGAGGTGGTGGGGGTGAAAAGCCTTTATTTAATGAAAGAGGTGAGGCTCTTTAAAGAGCCCCGCAATGGGTGGAGTCCTTATTCCGGGACCCCATTGGTCGAAGCCGCCAGCTTAGCCCTCTTGACCAAAGCCTTTTGGGACTGAAGGTCCGAACAGCCAAGCAGGACTGCCTCCCATTCCTCTCTGGTACGGTTGGGTTGGGGGGAGAGAGCTGAGTTGCGCTGGCAAGCCCAAACCATGTGGTAGGTGTCAGGCGCAGCAAAACGCCACAACCCCTTCGCACTTCGTATATGTGAAACATACAATTGCATACGTCTGAACTGGGCTCCGGCCTCAGAATTCAAATCAGCTGATTTGTATTCGCACTTAATATTTAGTTGACTGCCAAAACGCGTGAAGTTCGGATCGTTGCTAACTGCTAACGTGACCTTGCAACTACGACCGGCTGTTGCTCCGCCGCTTTAAATAAAGAGAAAACGTAAAAAACAAACTGTACACTGGGCACAACTCTGTGCCCTTCAAGCGTCCTGTCTGCACAGAGAAACAGAAACGCTCCTATCTCCGGTCGTCACTGTTTATCTCGGTGCAGTGTGTGTCAGCGAATATACACAAGAAGCTTGGAAGCCTCCTCGCGAGGTGTCCGGTTCGCTCGCGGGTCAGATAAACGATGCCTTCTTATCGAGCCATGTAGCACGCCTGGCCTCTTTTAGGAGGACCGACCATGGAACGCAGGGTTAGGCACATCCTTCGTTGCTTCCTCGATAACGTAGGCATCATCATCATCATCATCATCATCATCATCATCATCAGCCTGACCACGCCCACTGCAGGGAAAAGACCTCTCTCCCATGTCTCTCCAATTAATCCTGTACTTTGCTAGCTACGGGAAACAGCCTACAGGCAAAAAAGTGATGTAACACGAATACCTGCAACTGTAATAAGCATGCCCCCCAGAAACACGCTTTTAAAGTGTGAACACCGTCCACTGGCAACAAAATTAATAGACGATACAAGGTAAATTTATGTCTGCGGTGGTTCATGAAGCATCAAAACTCGAACGCAGTTGCAGTGAGTAATGTGCCGTCACACAGAACGGAACTCTCACAGAACGGGCCCCTGACCTAAAGGGGTGTAATGTGCAGGAAATGAAGATAATTTCATTCGGCACGCACTCAGCGTAAGCGAAGATTTTTACTGGCACCGATAGGCGGCGTTTCTGTAGTGCTGAATTCCACACACCACCGTTTTCACGATCAAACAGGTGAAGATCCTGCATGAGCGTCTTTGGTTATTCCTGCCAAGTTATACATATATAAGGAATTAATACTGATGTCGTCACACCGCGCAGACTACGGTGTTTCATTTCGTCAGTAAATAACCGGTCCCAGCTGAAGACATGTCAACGATGCGATAATAATCAGCCTTACCTTCATTGGCACCACCAACCAACGACCATATTCCGTCCGTTGCAGAACAAACGCGTCTCTTTTCCAACGATCTCCAATTAGACTAAGCTGGCTCGACTACAAACACCCAATCCTAGCGAGTTCCCTCTCATTCCCTGCTTGACTACCATTTTAGTTCATTCTGCAACCTTAACGGAACATAGATTATCTGATCTTCGCACGGTATGCAGGCGGTAGATAATGTAGAGATAACAGTGAGATAGGCAGACAATATTGTGCAAATTAATCAATAAGTGGAAAGTATACTAGACATACATGGAAAAAAGGCGCGGCGGGGATTGACCAACCATGCACTCTAAAGCATGGGGCAAGCCTTAGATACCATGCAGAGGTCCCTGTAAGCGAAGAATCTTAAAAATGAGAAGTGCTATAGTCGGATACAACTCAAGAAGGAAGCGGCTTTTGCCCGTCGGAGGACCCACTTCCAGCCAATGGCGTCGGCCGATTCTCAAGACCCTGCTTCCATGACAAGGCAGAAGAGTGGTAGATGAAAGGGGACAGTCTCCTCCCTCCACTGTCGCGCCGCTCTCCTGCATTGTCATGCAAGCAGGTTCATGAGAATCGGCCGACGCCGTTGGCTCGAAGCGGGTCCTCCGACGGGGAAAAGCCGCTTCCTTCTTGAGTTGTATCCGGCTATAGAGCATGAAAGCGTCAAAGGCATATGTAAGGGTAAAAAAAAAAGAGCACCCTGCTCACCTTCGATGGAAGACAGCTGCCAGAAGGAAAACCCCTCCATGTCGGCCACCACGTACATTGTCTGGATGCGGACCCCGTGCTGCGCGAATGCGGTGATTTGACAATTTTCTGTCTTCAACACAAGGCTTCGGGATAAGATAGCACGGCAGCGTTTCCTGTACAGCGTCGTGCCTCACGAACAAGTCGTAGCATAAAAATTTTATCTGCCTCTGCTAGCTATGGACGCTTCTATCTCGTATAGGTGCCGATTTCACTACACCTGCTCTTCGGGCTGTAGCGAACAAGTGCAGCGGGATCGAGCTACCTCGTCCATCGCGCCTCAGCCAGGTGCACTAAACTGTCCACCGAGAAAATATGGGGACGCTTAGCGAGCGCTTGATAGGAAGATATTTAGCCTTAGATGTGCTTGGGTACAAGCTAATTATTCTTAACCAGCTTTAATCTCATTCTTAGGGGTTCTACCACTGCGTCGTACCTCGTTTCTTCTAGGTGTTAACCGAATGAGCGCAGAGCGAGGTGAAAAACGAAAAAAAAAGATGTTGAAAACGTCTGTTCTGGTCGTTTTCGTGGCTTTGCTTTCGATGTGCCCTCATTGATACGGTGAAATGAAATTTGCGTCGCCGTCGCACTGGCACTTCGCCCCGGCACTTTTTGCGCCCCTCAATGAGCATTCTGGAGTGTGAATAAAAAAAAAACAGCAACATCGTATATGCTATTTCTTGCACAGTCAACGCACGGAAGTGAAGTGGGCGGTTCGATGACTTAATTAGTGAAAGAGCTTGTGATTCTTTGTGTGAATGAAGAAAGAAGTGATTGAAAGAGCAACTGAATGAACCCCTAGGCAACGACAAATTGACTGAGAGAATAGAGACATCGTGCGAAACGCAGTCAGCAAGGCTCGACTAGCAGTACTCGTCGCACAATAAGTCCCGTTCCGGTTGACTTCTTTTCCGCAAGTTAAGCGCTCCATCCAGACAAAGCCAGCTTGATGTCTGTCTTGTCATGTGAAATCAACGTCTCCGCGGGCAGGGCGCAGTGATGGTGTTCCGAGCGCCTCAGGGACGCACTGAGGGGAGTGCTCTTCGGCATCTCTCAAAGCACCTCCTCTCTGGACTGTTGCAAAGCGGTACCGCTGCCGCTTAAATCGCGCTATGGCGACGCCTAGGAGGCACTTATTGTAAAGCTCACTAACCTGCAGCGTGATTTTCCTCTTCAGCTCTTCCAGTGATTCAAGCAAGAAGATGCAGTGGCGAAGTAGATCTGCTCGGGGTGCCACCTCAAGCATTCCTGCGACAAAATGCACCGTTTTCGATTAACATACAAACACCAATAACTTTGTAGAGTTATCATCATCATCATCAGCCTGACTACACCCACTGCAGGGCAAAGGCCTCTCCCATGTCTCTCCAATTAACCCTGTCCTTTGCCAGCTGCGCCCACCCCTATCGCCTGCAAACTTCCTAATCTCATCTGCCCACCTAACCTTCTGCCGCCCCCTGTTACGCCTGCCTTCTGGGTTTTTTCTTTAACGTGCGCTGACATCCCACAGCACGCGGGCGTTTTTGTATCTAGCCTCCATCGAAATGCGGCCGCCGCGGCCGTGATCGAACACGCAATCTTGGGATCAGTAGCAGGACTCCAACGCCACTGAGCCACCGCGGCGGGTAAGCTTACGTCCCTATCGATAGATTATCGCGTTCTATGGACACAGACGATACTTTCACTAAATACGGAGCGTTTATAAGCTATTAAATGTAAAAAAAAGAATGATGCATACAAGTGTCGCCACCCCCGGCCGTTTTCGCAAGCAGACAACTGCGCGTCGGGACAATGCAGGAAGGTCAAGACAGGTTTTTTTCGCGGATCGTTGAGGCCAAACTACACAGTCGTTAACAGTGATCACGGAGTCCTTTTTCGGTATGGCAGTTAACGATTTTGAATCGAGCAGCGAGAAACACTTTAAATTCGATTTTCTTGGCAATATATACGCATGTTTTGCTGCGGGACAAACGTCGAAATAGCCAGAAGTCCCAGAAACCATTTTTACTACGGAGCAAAAGTTGGCTGCAGTTGTCCTTGGCGTCCCTTTAACGCAGGGGCATAGCAGGCCGTCATTGCAGGTCCCTAATTTGTAGACGTCTGGCGAGGGAATAACCCCGGCAGGCCTGGAACAGTTAACGCATAATCCTTGTCGTTAGGTTCAAAGTGGTTTAATGCGCAAGCGGGCTTCTTGTTATTGCAGTGACCAACAGCGGACTGTGCTGAGAAGTTCAGCAATAACTTTGCTAAAGTATTTACAGATGAACTGCCCCATGATAATTCAACTAGTAATTACAACACGCGGTGCAGCTGGTGCAATAAAACGGCTCCCGCTTAAAACAATTCCAGGTACCTACGGTATCAGCATCATACTTCTAAAGCTAACTATAGTCAGTATTCAACTCCCTTACTTTCTTTAATATCTCAGCAGTCCATCGACACAGGATGCGTACCAGATGATTGGAAGACTGCGTTTATAATACCCTTATTTATATCTGGTGACAGTTCCCTTCCAAGCAACTATAGTCGCATCTCACTAACCTTAATTAGCCGCAAGTTACTAGAACATATATTATAATATGCAAGATATAACAAAAAAACGTATTTTTCCCCACCTTTTCAAGGTTACTTTTTTTTTCAGGCGCTCACATCTCTGCATGTGACTCGAGATGTCAGGCATTGAAATCACGAGCTGATGGGCCATTTGGTTATGCATGATGGTTACGAAAGCGCTGTACGTGTTGTTTCCCGTCCTTCCCTCCACTCCCCCCCCCTTTTTTTGTCTTTTTCTTAAAATAAATTCTATCCTCCTCCCCTTTGGCCTTGTGCCGTTGCGCTGTTTCGTAACCATCACGTCATGCATGACCTACACGTTGAATGTTGAGGTGTTGAATGTTGAATCTCAAATAAAGGGCTTGTTGCAGTAGTCATATCAATCGGAGAGACGCGTGGGACGAATTTGACAGTCTGTTTTCGAAACGACAGAAATCTAAGCGGCACCTGACGAAGGGTATTTGGAAATATGTACCAGCTTGGGCACGCTGAACAACAACAAAAAATTACTCAGCTTTACAATTAAAATTCTGTAACGCAACGTTTGCAGGCTAGGGTCAATATTTAAGATAAAAAAATAAAGGCAGACCGATTTCGAGCTTTCGCCTTCCCCGAGCCCAAATCTACCTTATATTAAGTTACAAAGGGGAAAGCCTTAAATCCAATCTAATCCAAGTCGTGCCACTTTACTCCAGCCGTGTAAAGCCTACCTTTGAAGTCTGATTGTCCGACAGGCACGATGAGCACGGGCCGAGCGTCGGGACTGCACTCCACGGCGCCGCCCGGGCAGTACTTCGTAAAGACCTGCACAGTAATCGAAACAGAGCTTATGATCTTTTGGTGCTAAATGTGCGGCCAAAGCGACCAGACGTGCTTCTCTACATGGCGGGCGACTGAAAACTGTCTGCGTGCAGTCACATAACGCAGCAGTATACGCATGCTGAGAAGCGGTTAGACGTTGGCATTTTTTTAATGTGTTTCATCGTTATCATCTGTCGACCTGAGCGGCTTACGCCAGTTAAAGCGAGGCAGTGTAAATATGCCGCTTGATAAATATGAAATGAACATCACAAATTGCAAGAAGCATTATTGTATGCGGAGCTTAAGCCCAATTATCCAAAAATGTGCCTGTCTAGCTAGATAAGCATCGTGTAAATGTGCTCACTACTACTGTTATTATATATTTAGGTCTACATTCAGCTTTATTTTTATTTTAATTACATTACAAGTGTAAATTCAGAACAAAATAAGCAACCGCAACAGACGTATATAGTACTATTCCTTAATTCACTTTGCGAATTCACTGAACGCCCCTGAGCCTCCATGGCCCTCCCTCGGCAGCTTTTACTACGGTACATCACCTTTTAATTTTTTTTCTTTTTTCATTATTTCTTTAGAGTGGTTTAAGCCCATTGTGTCACAGGCGGTGGTGCAGGCAGGCTTATTTTTACTTTGATTTGCTCTTGGGCTGCCCACCTAACGAATGCTTTTTTTTTTCTTGTTTAAAACAACAGATTCTTGCTTCTCTCTTAGAGTTCTTGTTTTTTTTTTATATCAGAGATTGAGTTCGGGAAACTAACATCCTTGTCAACCTAGCCGAAAAATAAGAAACGACAGAATCTTGTCCAAAATACGACAGACTGTTTTGTCGGAAGACAGATTTCTCTGTAGTATTGCAGTGTTTTTTTTTTTTCTGTTGTACTGTAGTGTTTTCCTGATGTATTTTTTTTTGTAGTTCTGTCACTACGACAAGGCAGAGCACAATACTGCAAAAAATTTCTGTTGTTACTACAAAAATACCTGTTCTTACTACAAGTTCCCTGCCAAAAATACTACAAAAACTCCGTTGTGACAACAGAAAATTTTGTGTTGTGTTTTTCGACATGGGACGCAGAACAGCACTCCCGAAAGCGTCCCCCAGATCTTTGCGACAAGTCACGTTCGCATTTACTTACCTCGGGGGCTCTGTAGTCATCCAGTATGCTGTCCACTTGGTGCTTTTTCCGCCAAGCAATGTGCTGCGCCAGGAAATATTCATGAGGACGCCTCGTAGAGAGGCCACCTCGCCAAGTAAGCTTCGCTTATTATGCTCAAGGTCACAGTGTCCACTCCGGTATCAACGAATTCAAGAAAACCCTCGCAAAAGGATCCCGAAGGTGAAAGCCACATTTACGTCCGGAGTTGCGCTATACTTGGTATGTATTCATACGTCTTCATTAGGGTGTGAAACACAGGGCGATAAAAAGACAGGATGACAACCCCGATAGCCAGCTGAAGCATTTGTCAACTGTAATATATTGCTTTTCTCTTAATGAGTGCCTATCAGCGGCGTGTCTCGTCTATGTAGGCTTACCTACAACAATGGTTTATGAACTTTCCGCTGCCTTCCAATAGACATTTCGTTTTGACTATAAATAATCAGTAGACTAACATGCTTTTTGTAACGATATTTTTTCCTCTATGCGAGGTCTAAACTGACTGGCATAGACGAAGTTCTAGTGAAGTGTAGGGTCATAAATCTATAGACTGGTTAACAGACTACCGGAATTATCTATAAGTAGTCTATGTGCCTTGTAAGAGAAGTCGAAAGACTGTCTGAAGAAATTTTTTTCAGGGGTTTATTTTGCCCTCCAAGTTTTTGTATAAAATTTTGTTGTTCATACAACACGTCCTCTCCATCCGTCTGCAGCTTCGTACTCGTAGTTATAAACTGACATTTCATTGAGAATTACTGCACCCTTCTTATAAACACCGTTTTTGCGATAACAGTATTAGTCAAACGCAGCGGTTTCAGCTTTTAATGCTGAGGAAGCAGCTATATAGAACGTGTATACCTTGTCACGCACTGAACCGGCCGCGTCATACTGACTAACTCTTTTGTAGTGCAGTACTCTTACACCTCACTCCAAAAGTCTCACTTTCTATTTCAAAGCAAGTCTTGATTCAGTCGCTCGGCGTTGTGCAAGACAGATCTGGCCCCCAGATAACGAGAACAAACATTCAAAGATCTGTTCTTACATAATAACGTTTCGCGGTTGGCCACGGGCAATGATCTTTCATGTCGCGATGGCGAACGCTACAAAACGCAATGCGCGGCCTACATCGGCTTGATAGGCTGTTTATTACAGAAGCCGAGGGGGAATGGACCCGCCCCCTAACTACCACCTTAACATCGGCCGGCGAAAAAGTAGGAAATGGGGTGGGGACGGGGGATGTACACTTAGCTAAAGTTATTCACACGTCACCTTGCAATGGTCAACCATGGTGGAACACTCAGGACTCGGATGGTGCCGCACTCTGTCAGTTTTAACCGCGACCGTTCTATCGATGTCCCCAGCATCTGATGTTGAACCGACTGACTGAAATATTAGTGCGCAGAACGTTACGGATTTGGCCGCTGGCCAGCTCCATATCCAGGTGTTCTAGTTTATCAACGAGACAGCACCGATATACGAGAGCTGACTGAAATTCATTACTTTTGCACTCACTAACTCTGATGCGCACTCCTTTCGCCTGTTCAGTGCGATCATCACGTCGCCGATGAAAGCTCAGGCACGAGTGCGAACTATGATACGAGGCAAGCCGCACCAAACGTAGTTCCTTTTCCTTTTACACAGGAGGGGCGTCACTCACCGCTTTCAGCATTTTCTTTGCCTCGTCAGTGTCAAACTTCCTCGCTGTAAGAGAAACGCCCAATCAATGTTGACTGTGTGGGGTAATCCACGGTAAGACCCGGCTAGCACTCTAACGCATAGCTGTCTTCGCCGCCGGTTTTGGAATGCGAGCGCTTCGGCAGCCTGTATGTGCGGCCGTAAATAAAAGGGCACTTACCACATCACCCCGTCTAGATGCCTTTTTCAAAAAGGTTTCAGTAAAAGGTGTGCTCATGGCAGCCTTCCAAGACGGCCGGGTTACTTTGTCTAAACGAGATATCTGCTCGAAGCGACCGAGAAAGTGCAAATTTTCTTGCGCTTTACTCTACCAGATTGTTTCGTAACTTTGATTGAAATAGGATTTTTTTTCGCGGGTCTATTTAAGCACATACACGATAGGCGTTGACAGTTTCGGAAGTTGCGGACAGCCGTAGCACAAAGCTCATAGAATAATAATACAGAAAAAACATTTAGACCTACGACTGCGTTTTCAAAATGTCCTCCGCATTCAGGGGAGCACACATACTTGAAAAATATTTTTAATTTGTGCTGAAAAATAATTTTGTCATGTCAACAGCAAATATACGTGGCGTCGAGCAGGCTTAAATAAAAAATGACGGGGAGAGGGAGGCAGGAAGGAGGGGGGGAGGGAAGGAACCTAACGCGGAAAGTTTTCCTGGACATTCACTAACTAAGGTCCGATACAACTTAAGTCTGCAGTGAAGTTCCCCCCACATTCAGGGTCGCCGCACAGAGCCTCTCCACGACAAAACAGTAGTCCGTCGTTAAAAGTTTTCTTGTTACCTAAACAAGAAGCTTATAAGAAGAAAAAATTTACAAGCTCTAGAATTTTGATACCTGGCTTGTTTAATTAAGTCAAGCTTTTAAAAACTGATTTCGTTTACTGTTGTTACTGACTAGCGGACGTCGCTGACCTTGTCCCAGTCTTTTGTCCTTGTCCAACCTCTTTTTTTTTAAAGTTGTATATATACTACCATAGCTCAATCTCTTGGCCGCCAGTAGTAACTAACGCATAACGCAATAAGGATATTTTAAACTTTTTGAGAAAATTTTGAGAAAACTAGACAGTTCCAAGAGATTCTACGCAAACGTGGCGATTATTACCGCCGACTCTTCCTCGCCGCTGCAAAATGTTACCTATAAAATGCTTCCTGCGCTCACGCCAACCGTTTCCGAAGGCCATAGAGAATCAATGGGATGCACCGAACATTCGAAATTCCCGCGTTGATTTTTTAGTGTTCCTCGCCACACGGCTCACGGTGGCAGCCATGTCAACTAGAAGCATTTTTCCAGAGTTCCTGGTTTTGTATTCGCAGAGAGTTTGGAAGTAAAAAGCCGTAGCAAAACGCCGTAGCCATGGCTATCGCAGAAACGGGTCCGGAGCGCCGGCCACTTGCAAAGCCAAACTTACGTAAACGCCTGCCGCCATTTGAATCCTAAGTGAACACTTATTTTTACTTGCCACCGTTAATGTGCAGCCCGTGAAGCAGACAAACCATTCCGGCTTGATATCTATGACAGGGCGATTATGCTGGCTGCCAGCAGTCGGCTGTTTTGTGTCGGCAAACAAGAAAAAAAAACTGCTATCTCCTTGATCACGGAAGCTAGCGCAATTCCAGCCAAGCGTAACCCTCGACTGCAGCGCCCTCTCACCGCCCGGGTACAAGCAGCGCCGGCTTTCAGACGAGGAGTTATGGAACTAATAATGTATCTCTGCTGGCGAAAGCGGCCGCATACTCGATGTCTTGTTATAATCCTCCAGCGAAGTGCTTCTCATGGGCGGTTGCAGAATGCGTAACTAGTCTGATTCTACGAAGTGCGGTCAACGGGTGGTTGCAGATATCGTATAGCTGCTATGGTATCGCCATCGACAACAACAAAGTCAAAAGACACATGCACGAAAGAAGCCAGCAGTACGGAAAAGGATGCAAGAGCGCTGTGAAGACGTCCCGACTCCCTGGAAATACAATACATCGCAACATAGAGCCAGACGTCGTTTGAGTAGTTGTGTCAAGCTGTTTTCTTAGAGGTTATAAAATTTTTCGGTTTTTTATTTCATCTTTTAGTCGCCCTTTTATGAACACGTTTTTCTTTTAATTCTCATCACACTTTTTAGCCTTTTAACTCACCTTTTGGCTACTTTACTTTATCCCGTTTTATGATGTTGCCGCATACTGTGATCTGTTTCGCTGTCATCTTTCAACTGTTGCTATGCCCCGCCTAGCGAATTCCGCCTTTTAAAAGCACCCACCTGCATCTTCATTGCATTTCATTTTTGCGAAGTTCTCGCATAATTTAGTAAAACGAGCTTTTGGGCAAGTTGGTTACTTTGCTTCCACATAACTGCAGCGCAAAAAATTACGAGCACAAAAAAGGGGAGAAACACATACGACACGGACAAAAGCTGCACTCGCAACTGAGTTTATTTCGCCAGGAATGGGAAATATAAAGGTTCCGCCGCGGATGCGCGCGCAGCAAGTACACTCGACAGAAGGAAGAGCTTGAATAACACAGAAAGATGGGCCCACTGTAGAAGAAATGTGCTTTAGTTAAAACGAGCTTTTGGGCAAGTTGGTTACTTCGCTTCCACATAACTGCAGCGTAACCGCGGCGGAACATTTATATTTCCCATTCCTGGCGAAATAAAATCAGTTGTGAGTGCAGCTTTTGTCCGTGTCGTATGTGTTTCTCCCCTTTTTTGTGCTCGTAATTTTTTACGCTGCAGTTATGTGGAATCTCGCATAATTATCTGCTCTCTGTTCATGGCGGCCTCTGTTATCTTGCTCTTCATAGCAAACTCAGCCGTTTTTCACGTGTCTCCCCGCCCATTTCGCCTATGCATGCTGCTCCTTCTTTGAATAAAGAACCAGTTCAAGCCAGCGCGCGGTGGTGTCCCGTCCTTTCTTCGCCCTTGTCTAAAGTTTCACTGCGTTGTATTCCTGTAGATGTCATGAATTGCCAATTATCCCGATCAGTCACGCTCCCACGTGAAGACTGGACATGAGAGAACGATACGGACACTTTTCATTCAACATGAGCTTAGTTTTATTGGGGTTTACCGTCCCAAAGCGACTCAGGCTATGAGAGACGCCGTAGTGAAGGGCTCCGGAAATTTCGACCACCTGGGGTTCTTTAACGTGCACTGACATCGCACAGTACACGGGCCTCTAGAATTTCACCTCCATCAAAATCCGACCGCCGCGGCCGGGACATTCAACATGAACTCACCAGCCCGTATTAGTCCTCTATAGGAGCCAGCAGGCATCGCAGGCATGAAGTTTTTTTTTTTTTTTCACGGTGAATGGTTCGAGTGGAAAAATAACTGCGCTATTATTTTATAGGGTAGAAAATTTTAGAGAGCTATGGCGGCTGTCTTGCCCTCTTATTTCGAATGAATTTGTGCCGTACACAGCCTAACCTTCAGAGCTTGCTCTAGTGCCACCCCTGACCAAAGCGACGGATGTGGAACGTCCTGCAGTTATACCGCGAGCGTCACTTAGAACGTGATATGACACGGGAGTTCGAGCAAGTGAACAGTGCAACTATTGCTGCACAGTGTTTAAGCGGCGTGGAATGCACGTATACGCCAACTGTCGGCGCACCTACCTCGTAGCCATTTCAGCAGATACCAGTCCTCCCGACATGGCGGCGAAAGGTCGGCCGTGGCAGCACGGAACTGCGAAATTTGTTCGGGACACAGACGTTAGCAGCGTGCATATACTGGTGTCTTTGCGTAATGCGTACCCGTACTCCGCAGTATCTGTGCAAAAAAAAAGACAGAATAAAAAGAAGTTTTGTTGAAGTACTCGTTGTTGGACTAGTTTGTCGATATTAGCGAGTTTTAGAATAGGGAGGTCATATCGCCTAGGGGCATGGGGAAATAGCGGGGCGCGGGAGCACATGTGCAGAACAATAACTCGCTATTCCCCTATCCACCTCACCGATGGGGTCCCCTTATTCTTAAGCTCTCTGTTAGCTCTCAAAAAAATTAGCACAGAGACGGGACACAAGTACGGCACGCTCATCGCACTTCCGTTTATTGTGTTATGAAAATATGAAAAAAAAATGTTTTCGTGCTTAGTTGAAAAAAAAGCAATTCATTGAATAATTAAACTATTATTGCATCCAAAACAACACTGCGAGTTCTGATGTGTCCTGATAGTGAAGGGCTGCGGATTAATTTCGACTACCTGGGGTTCTTCAACGTAGTACACTCACGTCACACAGCACGCGGTTGCCTATTGCGTTTCGTCTCCATCAAAATGTGGCCAGGACAGAAGCCGCGAAATCGTGCTCAGCAGCTGAAGGCCACGGCCATAAAGTCATCGCGGCAGGTAACGTAATATTAAAAGGACACTGAAGGAAAATACCAAACGAATCAAGACGGATAGTTTATTCCTCGAGAACACTCGCGACGTTTTCTATAGGCGGAAAGGTAATGGCTGCGTTGCTGAGAAGAGATTATAGAGAAGGCAACGTGGCACCGGCTTTCTTCCAGTAGCAAAGAAAAGTTTGAAGTATTATGCCAAATATTGCGGTTCGATGTCGTTGCTACCACGCTACCACGTATACCTTTTATTTATAACTTTATGGCAGCGTTCATAACAAAAAAAACAAAGAAGAAGACGATAACGATAACGATCTCAATAGAAACGGGGAATGGGTCCCCTTCCCTGCACAGCCTGGCAGAGGACACTTGCAACGTCCTGCTCACTTCACGCACGCACGTATTCTCGGACATCTCGCCGCAGCACTCTAAAAATAAGTGTGAAAAGGGGTGCTGCACTCTCAAAAAAGGTGTAAAAAGGGAGTATCATCGCGATTTACGCTATCTGAAGAAGCATCGACTAAAAATTGGGACTGTGTACTCGTAAGCTTCGAGGCGTCATCAAAAGCATGCGAGCAGCAGTCGCGCTCTAACGTATTTCATTTAACACCATATCGGAGATAAAAATTGCATGCGAATTTCTTATCAGCAGGAGAACAGTGCTGCCTATTATCGCGTGTTGGCTAACTACGCAGCAAGTATGATCGCCGATAACCCTTGTAATTGACTCCGTTGCACTCTAAACACGAATACGCCTCTATGAGAGTAAAAGGGGAGTGAGCTGTCCTGGCTACTCGCTACGACCAGAACCTGAAGCCCGAGTGTCCGCACTGCGTTGAGAGCCATTGCTCTCTATCCCACACGGTGTGGGCATGCCAATCCAGTCCCCACTTCCCTCCCCATCCCACCCCCACTAAAGGGGCTTGTGAAACCTTCCTCCTCGGGTGCTCGACGGTCGGGGCCCAGCGGCCCTTGCCCGCCGTGCTCGCGAGGCGGCTGGAACTTGCGACGGCCCGGACCAGCCCTGCTGACCAACTGTGGCCGGCATTCACCTTCTTCGCCGGCCCGCGTCCCCTTTGGCTGTGTAAATAAAGACGTTTCACAAGCAAGCATAGCGCTCCACAAGTTGACGACATGCATGCATGCGCATGTCTGCATTAGAGCGTACTAAAATAAAGAAACGAACAGTTTGCAATTTCTTAACGCCCTTAGCCTGCACAAACTAGCCTATACGACGGTTGAAGTGAGAACTGAACCGCTTCGCTAGCCACGTAGCTATAACACACACAGCGTGAATTTCGTTGAGAGCTTGCGGTTCTGAACTTGCTGCGTCCAACGGCTGCGTGCAGCCTGAGTGCAGGCAAAGCGAGGCAAAATTTCAGCGCTCGTTCTTTCGACTAACCTTTCCCTCCGTTGTCTTCTTGCGCTGTTTTAATTACGAGACTCTTCATATTGTCGGATATATGCTCGCCGAACTCCCAATGAGCATTTAAACTCCCCAGGACGTCCACAGAACGTCCAAGAGAGTTTTAATGCCCATTGGGCTGCTTTCCTCGTGTTTCAACTCTAATTGCCCATCGAAACGGCGAAATAGAGTTCCTGCAGAAAGCACACGAATGCGTCACTCGTCGCCGCTGCACGAATTTTTAAGCGGCTGCGCCACGTGTACCTCGCTTTTACGCAATTGTCTGGCTTATGAAGGCCTTGTTTTTGGTAAAAATGACATATTTTTTGTTATCAGGCGACCTTACCATATCAGTCTAAAAGCCTGCCTTAGTATTTCCCTTTAGTGTCACAACTATTCCCATTTAGTCATTTACCCTGGAGGCATTTACCCCGAATGCCTTCACACAGGTGAAGGCCTGTCAGGCGTACACACCTAGCAGGTTGCCCACATCCCCGTGGGCAGGTGGCCGCTTGCCGTAAAGAGGCTTCAGACATATATGCCCGAAATCGGAAAAAAAAGTGCGTAGTAGAGCTACCGCGCTAGTAGAATATATGTTATCCCGGCCGTGATCATTAGACTAAAGCTCTGCGTGCATTAGCGTAATGATCCATCTTGCTTCGCAAAGAATACGGCGTTTGGTAAATGCTCCAGCGAGCAGAGCATGCTTTTGGCTGACCATCGGGGGAAAAAGCCGTGCATCACACAGCTGTCATTTAGGAGGCGAAGGACGCCAGCTGTTGTGCCAACGTACGGCTGACAGACATATCTACTTGATCAGCGCAGGCTTCGCTATACAGGAGGAAACCCTGCTTCACTTATGCTCACATCCGGGCGCTGTACAAAAAGGACAGAAAAAATTGCCAATGGCTTAGCTCGGCTATGCCAGGATATACGTAGCGAGAGGTACTTTTCCCTGGCTGAGCTTGTTTTTCGGAAATTCGAATGGTGTGATCAGTCACATGACGGGCCTTCACATCCCCTTCTGTTGGTTCCCGTTAACTGACGCCTTCCATAGGCTCCATCTCGGCGCCTCCGTCTGGCGAGGCGTTCCTGTCTGTTCGGGAGTCTCCGCTGCTCTATTCGTCTTCTGACGCTCATTCTCTGTTTATTAAGTAGCAAAGTGCCAGGCGACAGCCTCATGATCGGAAGAGTTAATCTTCACTTGTCTATACCGCCGTTTAGCAGCGGTGGACTCTCCTCTGCATGCATGTCAAACGTTGTGATACAGACGCCCATTACATCTCCGCCTTTTATACGCAATGCTCCGCATGCGACGCGCGGTTCTGGAGAGCGGCGTGCGGCGAGGCGGCGACGAAGAACGCGGCGCAGCTTTGGGGTCTGTCTGGTTACCATGGTATCGGCGCATGCGCACAACTGCTCATCCGCGTGACGTCACGCTCGGCGTCGACGGTGGAGCGGGCGCGCGGCTGCGGCTACGGCGAAGCGCACGCCGCACCTTGCTCCCCTCCGGTTGCCATGGTAACGGCGCATGCGCACAACTGGCCTCTCCCATGTACCGCGATATGCTCGACTGGTAGCCCAGTGTAGCTCCCGCTACAAAAAACGTAGAAATAAAAAAATTACTATGCCCGTTGCATGCCAGGCACTCCACGCTATACGCAATGGTTGAACTGCGTCGAGCGCAGAAGTTTGGCTGTGCTCCATGGTCACGTGTCAGAAGTCATGTGATGGTGGTACTTTGTGACAGGCATGCCTTGCCGTGGCTTCGTCTTTACACGAATGCGACCGTACCGCCTTGCATTTCCCCACTAAATCACGAGAAATGTGACGTGTCACCGCTTACATGCGCCTCGCCAAGTCTCGCACGAAATCGTGGAATTGTCAACGGGATTTGGGGTGAGATGCAGAGAGCAAAAACGTGCGCCTTCGCACAGTCCCGCTCTCCTCATGAATGCGTTGTGCCACCCTTTCAAGCTCTATCCGCTAAAAGTCACTATTTCGGTGCGACGCGCCAGAAAGCCGGCGCGTTTCGTTGTAACGTCGTAGTTCGAGCAGCACACTTAACACGGATGCGAGAGTTTGGTGAGCGTCGCACTTCCATGCAATGCTGATGGTGCCCTAGGAAGACATATCGCAAAGATGAGCCCGACAGGCAAGGCCAAGAAGGGTAGGTAATAATAAATATAACAATAAGCTACTAATAAAGTAAGCACTTAATTTAACGCATGCAAACGCAGACGCAATGATAATGTGATAACACACCTCCATAGTTCCTCAAATGCACCCTTTAAGACATCTGATGCGCCCCGAGTTATGCCATATCCAATCACCCGGCCTTTTCCCGTTGGTTCCGCGCCAACTTGACCACGAAGGTTCCAAATGCCTCCGGAGACACGTGCCGGCTATGCACAGATTCATGTTTTCTTACGCTCGCCGCATTGGCCGGATAAATTGCTGCATTATTTATCAGGCCGCAGCTAGCTACATTAATAACAGTTTCTTCGTTTTCCTGCGGGTGCACTCCTGGCTTGTGTGTATACGGTAAGTCGCCGGAACGCGACAAACGATAAAAAGAACTTCGCCGAATTCCGCGTGGCGTCGTGAATTCAATACAAAGCGAAGCATGGTTGCGCAAAGTTTAATGATAGCGTTTTCCTTCTACGGCATGGATAGTCGCTCTGTTTAGTTAGTGCTCAGCTCCAAAGACTCGCAAACGCTCACTGAAGCATACACAACGATTCTGGACAACAGCCTTTTTCAACGACAAAGCGATTACGAACGCATTTTGTCCACATATTGTAATATTTCGCAATAACAATCAATATAGCTGCAGATCTCCCCTCGGCAGCCTCGCATTTTTTTTTTTGCTATCGATGTTTTTGATATCGTCAAAAACGTTCCTCGTTGGTTTTCTATGGCAGTCTTAACTACTAGATTCGAGCGGTGGAAGAAATTCTAGAGAAAGATTTTGCTACGCATAGGAAGAATCGACCATTACCTTCAATATTTCCATAACAGTAGCTTACAATATTCCAGTATTCAAAATTTTTGTACTAGAAAGCTGGACATGATGAGTGACTGACTGTTACTTTTCGGAGCACCAGACATACTATAGTAGGATACAACTCAAGAACGATCGGAAAATGCCCCTCAAAGGATACCCCTCAAGCCAATGGCGTTGAGCGGTTCACATGACGTCGGGGTTAACCCCCTTGAACTAGGTAGCGTGACGTCGTGCGAGGCTAGCGAGGGCAAGGGTATTAACGGATTAACCGCGACGTCATGAGAATCGGTCGACGCTATTGGCTGGAAGGCCCTTCGAGGGTCATTTGTCTCTTCGTACTTGAGTTGTATCCTACTATAGAAGTTTTGCTGGACAAGTGCTAAGTGCTGGCTTGCCTGGCTTCTCCGCAATGTACTGTCCGAACCAACACCAGGTGGAAAAAGAGGAAGACCATGCATTCTTGGTGGAGACGAAAAATTACGACGATCAAAGTGTTAACGGTCTGAATAAAAACAAAAGGCTTTAAACGCCAGTGGTGTGCGCACAGCTGTGTCGGTGAAGCACTGTTTAGCATGCAAGTCCCGTGCATAGTAGTGCATGTGTTTGAGAAAAGGAAAGCTTTTATGTAAATTAGCACAGTTTCTGCATGGTTGTTACGTGGTTTCAAGTGCACCGGCTGTTTACAGCGGTTGGCATTTAAGTAATAATTGGTTTTTGGGGAAAGGAAATGGCGCAGTATCTGTCTCATATATCGTTGGACACCTGAACCGCGCCGTAAGGGAAGGGATAAAGGAGGGAGTGAAAGAAGAAAGGAAGAAGAGGTGCCGTAGTGGAGGGCTCCGGAATAATTTCGACCACCTGGGGATCTTTAACGTGCACTGACATCGCACAGCACACGGGCGCCTTAGCGTTTTTCCTCCATAAAAACGCAGCCGCCGCGGTCGGGTTCGAACCCGGGAACTCCGGATCAGTAGTCGAGCGCCCTAACCACTGAGCCACCGCGGCGGGGCATTTAAGTAGGTCCAAACATCGAAATTCAACCGGTGAGGTGCACTCATCTTTTTCATAAAATGCGATAGTGGAGCGTAGTGGGCCTTAATTTTGAGGCGCACCACACATTTTTCAGTCATTTTTTTTTTCAATGCTTTCGCTGGTGACGGAATTTCTTGATTAGTTGGATGTGAACACCTTGAATTCTTACCGCGTCTAGCGTGCGAACATTACTGAGTTACGCAATCCAAACAACGGCAGTATAGATGCCATCCTGAACACCACAAACCGAAAATGAAGGCACAGAGGCGACAATAAGAACGGCGGCGAACGGTTGCTGCACAATTGTCGCCGCTGTTTTCGGTTGAGAATATTCTGCGCCAAGTCGATCGAGAAAAACGATCGAGCTGCGCAAGATTTTGTCGATCAATATACGAACGTCACAAATTGCGCCGTCCGCTTTATTTATGGCTGTCTTACCTGGATTCAAGCTTGCAAAAATGCACCAAAGGAAAAGAAAATTAAAAAAGATTCTCGCTTGTTCGAGTGCGAGCCAGTTGGAGATAAAGCCAATGAACAAGACAAGGCCTACTGTCGCCAAAAAATTATGTAGGGCACTTAAGACTATGCTTACGTGTTTTCAATGCGAAAGCATTACTTTTATTTCCTTTTTATTCATTTTTAACTTTTTCTCTTCCTTTCTATTGACGCACCTAATCATTAGCATACAGTCGTAAGGCAACGCATATACTAGGCTCACATTTGTTCGCCGGGAAGAAACGCGGTTTTGTGGCCTTTCGTGGCGTTTCCTAAAAGTTTTGTTAATATTTCATGTGAATGGAACATATTTTCAGTGTAATAAATACCACGTTTAACAAGAAAAAAACCTCGCAATCTGAAAGTCCTCGGTTCAATTACTCGCACGTTCGGAAGGAATTTTATATATATTCGATACCACGGTGACGTGGTCTGTGATTTTTCGTGACCACTTACGGGGCCAACGACGAAAAGTTTCCTCGCTGCTTTCGCATTAAAAAATCGAACGCGTTCTCTGCCAACCAGAACAAATTTTTTTTAAACATGTGCTGCGTTTGTACACGATTTCCGTTCGTTTCGCAAATTTAGCGCATGCGCAGTCGTGGACAAGGTAACCTGAAACGCCGGAGCCACGACCGAGAGCTACTAGTAGCGCCCCACTGCTGCAGTAACATGAACTGAGAGCGAGGTAAGCCGGCGCGATAATGCTTATACAATCGCGCCTGGATCAACCTAATCGGTGTTAGACGAGCCAAGGGGCGTTCCTTATACTTGCCCGTTGTATCCATACCTGAGCGCTCTCTGTATACTACAACAAAAATTTTTCATTGTGTTCTGTTTGCGT
Organism: Amblyomma americanum; assembly: GCA_030143305.2. Classification (NCBI taxonomy): domain Eukaryota; kingdom Metazoa; phylum Arthropoda; class Arachnida; order Ixodida; family Ixodidae; genus Amblyomma; species Amblyomma americanum. Next base: position 20,434 of record JARKHS020034619.1, read on the forward strand.
CGCATATAGTTTCGCAAAACTTTTCGCCATCGCGGGGTCATTCCTCTCGAAATGAGACGAACGCTGTACTCTTTAGTGCCGATGTTTTAACTCGCTAGCTGTTCTCGCAGCTGCACGGATGCACGGGTATTTTTTTTTTCGCCCTGCTGTCATTTCAGGGTGGCTTATCCATAGGACACTTCGCTTTCGGGTAAAACCCTATTTCTTGCCGAAAATGAGCCCTCCATAGGCGGTCTTTGTTTTATAGTTCACAAAGCTAAAGACACCGCAAGAAAAAAATTGAGGATATCCAGTGCCCAATCCAGAAAGGTGTATTCGGTCAAATGGGGATCTTAAACCTCTATTAACGCACGCATTTTCATGAGGCAGATGAGTTTGAGCATAATTTCGAAAAGGGCGATTAAGAAGCGAAAGCGCAAAACGTGGCTACTGAACAGACGTCTTGTCGGAGTCACTGTATTAAGCGCTGCCCACGCTAGTGACACCCCGATCAGAGGACCTAAGCTTGAGCGTTTAAAATTGTTGCTGCGATGTTTAATGTTTTCGCGCAGTTCAAATCGAGACAGGCCACTCTTCCTCAGACGTAGGAGTGCTCCATAGGAGATTGGTAATGTACAGGGTCGGTCAAAAGTTCCCAGGCCACAGGATTTGCTTTTGAGCAGTATTATCAGGCAGTTACGACACCCGCGAAGCTCCAAATACCTGCAGAGCGTAAATGAAGCGTCGTTATAACCTCTTATGACGTTGACAGCTTTATCGGCACCTTAAGTGCCAGGATATACTGAGGAAGAGCAGTCCCTGTGGCCTGGGAACTTTTTACCAACCCTGTACGTGAAGAAACGTTTGCAATAGATTAGAGAAAAAAATCTAAATTGGTGAATAATTTTAAGCATAACCCACGATTCCCATGTTGTTTATGAAAGAATTAGCAAAAAATAGGGCATCCTATGGCTAGCAGAGAAACGAATTGTTATAGTGAACTGTCATGCGCAGCAAGAAATTAACCTAAAAAACTCGAACTATGGAACATTTATCTGAATAACCCAATATGTACCCGAATTTAAGGTGGAAAAACATCGCCCAATTTTTTACCCTCAAATTTCCGAAAAAATAAAACCCGACAACGAAACGCCCTACTTATCCATTACTGCATTGCCGCATATAGCCGAACCTCGGTATAACGAAACGATTTATAACGAAATAATAGATATAACGAAGGAATGCCGATTCCCCTTGGAAAGCCAGGTCAACACTGGCTATAACGAAGCTACGGCCATAACGAAGTAACCGCCGGGTTCCTTCAACTTCGTTATAACAATGTTCAACTGTATCATGATCCGAAAATAAAATCGTGTACTGTTCTTGCGCGAAAAGTGCATAAGGCGCATAAGGCCGTTGCATACCTGCCATCAACAAAAAACTTGCTAAGGACATGTAATCGGTTCGCATGGTGATGCTATTTTTATCACCGCTCGCTGAGCAGGCGGGTTCGTTGTCAGCTTGTTTACGAAGCGAGTCAAGTATCGCTTCCCCGGCCCTACACTTATGCTAACGACATTCGCTGCGCCTCCTGAAACGGGCAAGAGATTACATTCAAGGTTCTCTCCCTCGGCTGCGCCATCTTCTTTCGGTACATTAGTGACGCAGCGTCTTGAAATTCGCTTCCTGTGGGGGCATCAGCAAGAGATGAAAGTAAATAAAAGCTTCGCTCAACCTCTCCATCGTCGTCCTCTTGCGTCTACCTTGTCGCTGACCACGACTCCGATAATCGCCCCATAACGTCGACGAAGCGTGAGCACTCCGCTCCTCAGCAGCCAGCTTAGTTACAGCGCGCCAAAAATGCAAAGAAAGCACCAAAGCGTCGTTCCGAAGTCTCAGCTAAAACGCCTCGCCATCACTGTCCGCCCGAATGAACTAATGTTCAATTTGAGGCCCGTCACCGAAATACTAATGCCTCCTTCATACCGCTTGCAAGTATACGTGTATAGTATACCGCTTGCAAGTATATATAGTAATATTAAACCGGATCGTATGGTGGGCGAAACACTTGCCGAGAACACGTTCTGGGCGTGTTTCGGGCTGAACACGTGATATTAGCGTTAACATTTGGTTAAAAATGGCCCGGATGTAAGCATGTGCAGTTAAACTGATAGGATTTTATAGTCACTTTTTTGCCTTCCTGGTCGCAGCGGCTTTGGGAGCTGCGGAACACACAGTTCGGACGTTCTAGACACGTGTTTTGTCCCCTGTACATGGAAGAGTGATCTAAAAAAATGCGTGTGTGTGTGTGTGTGGGGGGGGGGGGGGGAAGTGAGGAGTGATTTATGTAGAGGTAAACAAACAAAAAACTGAATGATATAACTAGCAGTCTGTGTGCAGGAAGCCGCAGCTGGCGCGTTTTTGAAGCGTCGGGAATGCCCGAAGCGAAAGAACCTGTCCTCCGCAAGTGACACGCGCGTTTCGGTTGCTAGAAGCTGCGCTGAATGCTTCTCGAAAATTAAGCTGCCATTTTCTGACCTATTGGTCAAAATTTCAAGACTTGCGCATTGGCGTTCGCAATAATGAGGTCGCGCAACCGTTGATGACCGCCCCGTGCTCAAATACGATGAAGACGACCCGACAGTGCATTTTCTTCGTCCTCAAGAAGGTAATATCATAGGACGCACCATTCACCGCCCATCAGGGAGCCGTTGCTCCAATGAACCGATATCGCTTCCCAATGTGATTGGTTGGCATCTTTCCTCGCCCCATCCGACCTCGCGCAGTCCAGTGACCATAGGCAGGCGTTGGACCAACCACGGAGCTATGTCGCGGGAAAAGCCTTGCGAATATGGCCTCTCATGCTACGAAAAGATTAGTTCGTTGACAAACAGGCGCAGCCTTATCTCTGGCTGGGACACCGTACGGGTTATCTAGTACATGTTCCAGATAGCTTTGGCGTTCACTGAGCCACTCGTGGAACAACAAACGTCCGAGCTACAACGCTTATAGTTATGAGCTGTAATAGCTTTCTTTTCGAGCGATGGAATTGAAATATATTCGCGGAAATGAAAGTTTTAAATGTCCTCTTTTTTTTTTTCAGGGGCACATCACTTTTCGAGATAGTCCCAGCCAGCCACCGGAGGCCTAGATTTTATCACGTCGCCCATCTAACGCGCGCGGACTTCACTGCATCGAACTTCTGGCCATTCCCCAAGGTGAATTGATATCTCAAGGGTACGTTCACTTCGCGCCCGCCAAAGAGGTAATCGATTCAGGTGCTCCGTTGGTGTTGTCAACAACGGCTCTATTTTCTACGACAGCAACCGGAGACCATGGACTATGGCGCACGGCGTGGAAGCAGAGCATCGCCTCTGGCTGGGACTAAATCCAAAAGTGATGTGCTCCTACCAAAGAGGACACTCGAAACTTTCGCTTGAATACTGCGCGTCGGCACTCACGTATCACTCATCACCTTCAAATCTGCCGTCGACATACATGCTATAGCCGCCTTTGCGGCTTCAGAGAGCTGCATATTAGACCGCCTTACGAATGTCATTGTAAAACTACTAGCTCATCGAGTTTTCAGCGAACAGCCAACAATTATTTATAAATTATAATCCACATAAAACGTGGCTACATAGATTTTTTACCTTATATACCTTTCTGTGATTCCCTGAAAAGGTTGCTTCACGAAATAAAAGTGAAACGAACGCAACATGCTTGCATTTGAATTCGGTCACCAAGAGAAAAAAAAAAAACCTGAAGCCAACGAAGCTTAAAATATTCAATTCCGTCGTTCTATTCAATACCAGCCCTTCAGAACACAATCTTTCACTTGGCCATGCATGCAGCATTCAGGAACCAAGGTCTGAGCGACAGCACTGCCTCTTTTCAAACTTGGCTACCACGCGCACACCACCTCAGATTAGCATCGGAGACGGCGCCCGTATCGTTCGAGCAGCCATGCAAGGAGAAACAAACGGGATAGCGCGAGAAAGCGGCGCGTGTGTTTACGTCTTGCGACTCGTTAGAGCGCGCTCGCAGCCTCACCTGGTCGAGCGCGGCGCGCTCCCTGGCGCTCAGCTGCTCGGCAGCGGCGGCTGCGTCGTCCACCGAACTGCTCATGACGACGACTCCTGGCCGACTACTATGCCAAGGCCGCCGCGGGCTCACTCGCGGCCGATATCGTCGCCGCGCGCAGCAGCGCCGCTCTGAGGTCGCCGGCTTGAGGCCGACGGGGAAAGTGAGAGGTCGAGGTAAACAAGAGAGCGCACATCTTTTGTTCGCGTGTCAACGATTGCCTCGCCTCGCTGTGCGCTGGCGCACCCGTTTCTAATGCAGAATGTCGCAGTATCCATCCAGATGTCAATGCTACGTTCAGAATCACGCAGGCCCTATGGGGTTTTTAGAGGCAACGAAGGTAAAGTGAGTCAGTACGCGGTAGACGGGAGTTGGAAACGGTTGTACAATTGGTGGCTGAAACGCTGGGAAGTGATCTAGAGATCTGGTTTTAAGATCTAAGAAATGTGACGGCGCTAACACATGCAGCAACAGAACGGGACAAGATTTACGAGTCAAAGAGAAGCGAGATTTGTCTCGTTCTGCGTCTGCAAGTGTTGGCGCTATTTCTAAGATTCGGATTGCACCAACTAGCCCAGAAAGAAGTTTTACTGACTGTTGGGTTCAAGTGAGATTTAGCCTAAATGTTATATAAATCGGAAATTAAGGGAAGGATGAATTCATCGCCATCATCATCATCAGTCTGACTACGCCCACTGCAGGGCAGAGGCCTCTCCCATGTCTCTCCAATTTACCCTGTCCTTTGCCAGCTGCGCCCACCGTATCCCCACAAGCTTCCTAATCTCATCCGCCCACCTAACCTTCTGCCGCCCCCTGCTACGCTTGCGTTCTCTTGGAACCCACTCCGTTACCCTTAAGGACCAGCGGTTATCTTGCCTTCGCATTACCTGCCTTGCCCAAGCCCATTTCTTCCTCTTGATTTCGACTAGAATGTCATTAACCCGCGCTTGTTCCCTCACCCACTCTGCCCGCTTCCGGTCTCTTAACGTTACGCCTGTTATTTTTCTTTCCATAGCTCGCTGCGTTGTCCTTAACTTCAGCTTAACTTGAGGATAAATTGCAAGGTAGTAAGTTGTTGACGATATGAAGTGTTCAAAATAGGAACAGCTAATGAGCACGATTGAACACCCCCCCCCCCCCCCCCCGTTTAAAAATGGACTCTCTTATCGCGCACCCATTCATACAATCATCTCTAACGCAATAAATTAACAAAAACGGCGCAAATGCCCAGGATGCGCAGGTGCTCCCAGAATTTCATATGGCGTTCTGGAAGCATGAGTTGAAAATGGCTTTCTAAACTAGCTAGGAATGTGACGAATAAAATGTAGAAGTGCCTTATTAGAGCCGTGTTCATGCGTCCAACGCAAGCGGTTTGAATTCAATACCAATCTTAGAAATTGAAATGGACTGGAGGTTCAAGTGTCAGGACCAGTGGATTAAGACTGACAAAAGATGTGCTTTAAAAATAATATACACTTAGAAACCAGAACTGACGGCTAAAATAACCGACAAATCTTAAAACCTTTTAAAACATTTATTTCCTCGAAATTGCCCGCAGGAGTCTGTCGTATTTGGCTAAAAGTAAAGCGCTAAGAATTGTTCAACGCAAGTTCAATTCTAATACACGCAGGAAAAATTAGCAGTGCACTGACACTGGTAATGTTTCCTTCAGTTAAGCTTATATCCACGCCGCTACCCGCTTGTAAAAGGATACCTGGCATTAACATATCACTGTTCAGTATTCTCTCAGCACTGTTTCTGCGTCCTGAGAGCTGTCGCCTAATCGACGCCAATCTTTCGTGCGACCAAATGCACGTAATACGTTCAAAAGATGCAGAGCTGAGATTACGGCCGCTTTCTCTTTCAACAGGTCAGGTGAGCAGTTGTTCCGTGCAGTGCATCAATTACGTCCTTGTCGAGAACCAGTTTAGACACTCGTAGAGCTCGTCTGAATAAAATTCTTCGGCCGTGTTTTCACCTCCTTAACTTCGTACCTACACTTATGGGCAAAACTCGTAGGCGATACTCGGTGGATCGTTTGAATACGTTAGCATATCCCTCGCTACCAATCTACCCTTACCCTCCCGCTCTGCTCAACATGTAGGGCGACCAAGACCACCCTCATACACTACCTGTGGGAATGCCCCCAACCCATTGCAGTTCCCCCCATACCCAACCCACCCCCCTGTTCATGGGAGGCCGCTCTGCGAGCTGCTCAACCAGCTGGCCAAGCATGGCTAGTGGACAGAGCTCTCCACGGGCCTGGGCCGTGAAGCCCAGGCCCGTGGACTCTTGGACAAATAGGAGCCCACCCTTGTAGGTATGTACATAGAAATAGTTTCAGAGGCAGTATGCTATCGTTTTTTCAAGAGCTAGCAAACCGGTCGAATGCAATGCGTAGTAAACAACGATCTTATATGCGCTCCTAAAGAAATCCCCACTGCTCTGCCGCGGAGGTCAGTCCTGTGGCCGATCTTTTTTTCCCTGCATGGTAACTTGTCCGATATCTTAAATCATTCCGAGTTCTAATGTACGTGCTTGTGACACGGAATATTTTTATGGTGAAACAATAGATGAATTGCGACTGAAACTACAGGAGGAACTTTCTAAAGTATCATTCAGTTTTACCACGAATCAGCTTACCCTAAATACTGAAGAAAAAAAAATGTTTACAGTGTTTCGTTCTAGGAAAAAATAAATAAAATATGATTGGTCAGACACACGTTTTACAGAGCTCAAATGGAACTTGTTTCGTGTTTAAATTACGTGGGCGTTTTGAAACAGACCTGCACTGAAAAAAAAAGCCACGCAGCTGTTAAAAAGTAGCGTACTGTCGCTACTTCTTACGAAAGGCTCAGGAATGCTTTGTTCTAATAACCTGCGTATTCTCTACCTCGGTTTTGTGCGCAGTCAACTTAGCTATTATATAGAACCTTGGGTTAGCACTTGTAAAACTTATTCAGATCAATTATTCACTAGCAAAGAAGAACAATTACGATTGCTACATTTTTAAAAAAGCACTCATTCAGCAATGGTTATCCAAATCGTTTATTATTGCTTCCTTACAGTTCTGTTCACATATTAAAAACTACAGCAACAGTATAGGTAGTATAAAAGTTTCCAATGGCCCATTTCCCTTAAATCTGTTCAGACTTCCCACCAGACCCACAACGGCTGCAAACCACCAGAATGCTAATCTATGGTGGTTCGATTCCGTGACCTTCGGATCAGCAGCCGAACGGCCAAAGCCACTGTGCCGCTACGGTGGGTAATTCTGATCTCCCGCCACGCCGTAACACCTACGGTTTGATGGAATGCCCAAATATGCAATGATATTCTTAGAGACCTACAAATGAAAAATAATTTCGCACTCACTTTTCAAAAGTTCCTGCTTGAGCACTGTGTGAGCCGTTGCTGTGTTGTGCCTGCCTGCTGTTCCATGTTTATACTGGCCCGATACAAGTTTTGCGGCTATGGATGTAAACGAGCAATGTGCATAAATGAAGAAGTGCGTTTTCCGGCCACATTATCTCTTTATTATCACACCTTATTATCACACCCCACACCACATTATCACACCTCTCTTTGTCCAAAGTTTTCGCCCCTCCGTCCGTCCACACCAAGGGAAAACCAGTGTCCAACTGGACCACTATCACTGCCGCGTGCCGGCAAAAGGGAGTTGAAAAAAAAAAAAACATTCGAAAGAAAAGATGCGAAGAAGAGGCACGTCGCAGCAACAACATCCGCTCCGCTGAAGTGATTGCTGCAGTAAAAAATATCCCCAATACCCACCGCCCTTTCAACTGGTATGCCGGTCATAGAGGCTTGAAAGGGAACTTACTGATGTAATAGTTAGCTTGCAAATACCGCAATATCAACAGCCACAACGTTGATAAAAACTGGCGTTAATTTCGTACGCGCCAAGCACAAGAACGAAAGCGACGATAGCATACCGTCGGGCGTTACAAGGAAGACTTTGAGTGATTTTCAAAAATAGGATTTTTGAGGCAAAATATGGCTTTTGCGGCATGGTATTGCGAGGCTTGGCGGACGCCAGAAAACCGGTGAATCATCATCTTATCGAGTAAGCTAGTTAACTAATTTCTAATAATTAACTTTTTAACTATTATAGTTAGGCGCCCAGTTGCAATTAGAGATTTGTAGTCGGTCGTTAGTAATAGCCATATCAGCTTCTAGAATTTCTAAAACGCGATTACCTTTGGCTGTGTGGCTCGAGAAAATATGTCTTTTCCGACTTGTTACGTGCACTGGAGGGGTTGCTTTGCCTGCATGTTTTCGAAAGCGCTTGTATTTCGCACGATGCAGCCAAATTTTGTACCCACCGCGGTGGCTCAGTGGTTAGGCGCTCGGCTACTGACCCGGAGTTCCCGGGTTCGAACTCGACTTCGGCGGCAGAGTTTCGATGGAGGCGAAACGCATAGGTGCCCGTGTGCTGTGCGATGTCAGTGCACGTTAAAGATCCCCAGGTGGTCGAAAATATTGCGGAGATCTCCACTGCCTTGGCATATTCATTCATTTTGCGCTAGGACTTTCTTGCTTTGTATTGAAAAAAAAAAAACGTTTAAAAAAGAAAGCTCCCCGTCGGGGAATCGAACCCCGGTCTCCCGCGTGACAGGCGGGGATACTGACCACTATACTAACGAGGAGATGAGCACTCCGTTGCTACTGGGTTGACAGTTCACTGGAGCCAAAATATGCGAGAATTTCGGCACATAGCTTAGCTAGCTCAGCTAAAGTCGAACAGGACCCCTCGCATCAGACTGAATTCATCGTTGCTCCTGCCTTTTTCATTGCGTTCACTGGCCATAAATGGGGCACCGTTCTTTCGCTGCTGCTTCTTCTTCTGCGGATGTAGAAAGAATGGAAAGTGGGAAGACACGGGCTTGTCTACTGGAGAGCTAGCCTCCACGCCCCCTGCCTTTCTTTCTTTTCCATTTATATTGACGATTATGCCGCTTCTAAGCTTAAGGGAACCGTCGGTTTGTCGGCTTGTTGACAAAAATGGTTCTCGTCCTAACAAGCAGATGGCGGCACTAAGCATTAGGGTGTCTCGATGGCAGAGCTTATCGTCAGTTATCGCTTTCGAACGTGACGAAAGGCGTAACGACCCGCAAAATGCCTGCGTTCAGCGTACGCTTACGGTACGTAGACAGCGTCAGTTTTTTTTTTTTTCTAAGGATATATGTACGCCGCGAGCGAGGACGTAGTGGACGGGCGGGAAGTTCATTTGCAATTTGGTTTTTGATGAAAGAGTAACTGTCTCACATATCTCGGTGGACACCCGAACCGCGCAGCAATGGAAAGGGTAGAGAAGGGAGTCAAGGAAGGAAGGAGAAAGGGGTGCTGTAGTGGAGGTCTGAATAATTTCGACCACCTGGGGATCTTTAACGAGGCAGCATTTCGGCGGCAGCGAATTTCGCTCACTTCAAGAGAAAACGCTAGCGATTCCTGCCGCCGGGGAGCAAAAACCTGTTTCGAGTCGTCGCGGCCTCTCGAGCGGCCAGAGCGACGAGGTCCCAACAAGCTGGAAATTCTGTGCCGCTCAGTCGCTCGATCGATTCGATCAGTCACTTGCATGTGAACTAATTAAACGAGCCATTAACGACGGGTCGAATTTTCCCTTTTCTCATCTTCGCGTGAAGCTGCATAACACTGTCGCTGACGAAATAGACGAAATTATTACACTTTTAAGGCCTCGCGGAGGTTTTATATCATTTGATTTATTGTATATACACATTATTTAGTTATGCACAGCAACGTTAAAACATTAGCATTACTGATATTTAACACAGGTTAACTCCAGATTAACCATGCACGACCATGTGGCGTTATTTCCTTCTCTAAAATAGTGATCAGCATCGAATTTAAATTAGACTGCATAAGAACAGAAAAAAATGATGCCGCCCCCGTCTGGAAGACGTAGAGTAACGAGCGTTAGCTGTTTTATAATTGACGTCACCAATCAATCACCAATACATCAGTGACGTCACCAATCAATCACCAATTGGGTTGCTATCAATTTCCTATGGGGGCCGCTATCTTGGGTTAATCGGTGACGTCATCAATTGGCGGCCATCTTGAATATATGAGTGACTTCAGCAATCAGTTCCCAATTCAATATACTAATGGCGTTACCAATCAATCGATTGCCAATTGGGTTGCTATATCGATTTACTATGTGGACGCCATCTTGAATTCCTCGGACTTGGAAAATTTCACACCGAAGGGAGGTGGTGGCAGACCCGAGGAAAACGTGATGAGTAATTAAGAGCTAACGCTCTTGAAACAAAATTTCGCAATTCGTGAAAATATCCCGCGAAAGAGAACACTATCCAACAGGCGGCCGAAGTGGCCGGAACGTTCAAGTCTGGAACAATCTGCTCCAGCATACGGATATGCTGAACACTTTCACAGGCCACCAGCTCGCGCTGAAACTGCAGTATCCGGTTCCTATCCGACAATTCGCACTCAAACTTTAGAGTACAAGAATGTCACCGGTACCACGTAATTGCTTCTGTAAGTAAATCATGAGGCGAAGTGCACACGACGCTTCACAGCCATTTAATTGAAAATCTTCATTTATAACAGTCGTCAAGGTATACATACCAGTCCTTAAAGGAACGAATTTGTTGCCGCACAAATACCTTACAAAATGGGAAGATGTGCCATGAACAAAGACAAAATACAACGAAAGAAACTGCGTGCTCTCAGAAGTGCCAAGTGACATTTTCTGGGGTGTTGGTCTGTATTACGCGAGACATCCAGTATAAGCAGAAGGGGAGAGAGAATTTATGCGGATTATGTAAAGTTCAAATTAAAGGAAGCCTGACCGCTCTTTCCTTAAAGGGGCTCTGAAAGAGGCTCCAATAAAGTTGCGGTATGCCTGAGATGTTAAAGGTTGCCGCTTCTCAAATATCGTCCAGCAAGAATTTTTTTTTTTCAAGAAGCTGGTTTATATGTAGTCCAAATCTGAATTTCAGCGTCTTCGTGCCTTTCACTCTCTTGCCACCTTTTGCACGCTGGAAGGTCTGCGCTCCTCCGCAGACCCCACCACCGGGGGCGGAGCCTAATGAGCCTAGAGGAGGGCCTGCCTTAGCGAGTTAGAAATAAGGATATTTAGCTGCACTATCAAGCTTCATGGAAACGCACTTCACTACCTAGATGCAAGGCACAACCAAGTGGAAGCACCTCAGAAAGGCTAGTTTGTTTCTGAGCAAAGGCCTTTCTTAGGATGTCAAGGCAACAACAAAAGAAACCTTGCCGCGGCTAAGGAAGGCTCTCCTCAAGACTAGCTGCCAGCCTTCCCGAAGTACTTCCTCTTGCTTTAACGTACCCCTACTTTGGATTTGTGACACTTATCGTTGAGCCCCACACCTTTACTTCGAAACACAGAAAATAAATAGAACACTTCCTGTGACAGAATTTTATTCAGCAATGGACGCCTGCTTCACGCACAAGGCATTGAAGTCACAACCACGATGAATTATGGTCTCGTTATCTGGTCACCTCGTGAGACATGTGCAAGACATCTCGACGCTGTTCATAACCGTGTTGCAGCGTAACCGACATTACATCATTATCATTATCGCGCGCATAATTACAGCTTTGCAAGTGTGTCACACCTCATTTGCTCACCACACAGAAAAATGTGCGGACATCATTTGCCCACATTGCCGCTTGCCCGAAATCGCCGCACTTTAAGTCGCTTGCATAATAGTTCTCGGTCACAACAGCTACTTGGCCGACCAAAAATTTTGCCCCTGACCTTGTGCCATCAGCGATAGTATGGTCTTACAGACAGTGTAGTCAAAATATATATGTGAACAAATAGCTCCAGAAATTGATTTTTTTTTTCACGTTTTAATCGCCGATTCAGGCCCTGTTCAAAGGTTTTGTTTTTGTACTGCATGCAGCGTACTGTGTATTTTGTGGTGTACTCTGTTGCTGTATGTCGTTTGATGACCTGTAATTTCTATAAATTCTCCTTAAGCAATCTTTCAACCTTTAAATTTGAGAGGAATTTGAATATTAAAAAAACATACAAGTCGGCTGAATTTTCTCGCAAGTGTTCCAACATGCAAAAAGCCATGCATTGAAATGTATTATAAACACTCGGCAGTAATAAAAATAGGTTTTCTTGCAAGCAAAACTATAGACTTTCTTGCGCTGCGCTGTATGCCGCGGATGCGCCATATCAGAAGTCATCAGGAAGGCAGTTTCTTAGAACATTTTGCTTCAGACACTGAATCAGGCTTTAATCTAAAATAATGCAGGGGCTTACATGTAAATCCTTATCGCGAGAAAAAAAGCAATACGGGCGCAGTTCTGAGGTGCCTATTTACCATATTTACCGAACGATTACAGCGTTTTATTTTCCTGTCTACAAAGCACGTCCCACACTGCTGGTAGGCTACAACATACATATCGTCAATGACGGTACTCTGCAAGGAAAGATGTCACAGCTGGCTACGTCTATCGCAAAACAAACAAGTGGCACATGTCTCCAAAGAGACCCTAGCACTAAATGTGAAGAAATCTAGTTCGCACACTAGTGGCTAGTTAACGATTTTTCTACATCACTATAGCTGAGCAAATAGTTGAGTACGAGTTTTGTATTCGTTCGCACGGACGTCAGAAAATGTTACGAACTACTATCGAAGTTCTACGTGTTTCACATGCTCTCTGCGATAAAATAAACTGCTGCTGGGAACACTATCAAGCGGTGAAGAAACGCTCACAACATCAGAACCGTTCTGCCATGCACGGCTCCGTACGGCCGGAATCCAGTACAGCAAACAACTACAGTAAATGAAGTCTCACAGGTAATAGCAAACTTTCTAAGCTGCGCTGTTCCAACAGACAGAAATGAATAGAATTTTTAGAATTGACATCGTGGACAATAATGTCGCTGCTGCGGAAATTAACTATCGGAGCAAAAATGATACCTGTGGCTTTCAAGGTGGAATGAGCTGCCGTCGCTGATGCTACAGGACAGGTTTAGCTTCGGCTCACGAGGCAAGGATTCAAATTGTCCTGCAGTTTATGTCTTTGGCACACACAATAATATACAACAATGCCTCATCGCTATCAGGCTGTTTTGCTTCTCGCCACCTATCGATGGGTAATCGGCAAATTAATTTTTAGCCGATCCCCACCCAGTAACGTTCGGTTTTTCTCTGCTACTTGCAACAAATGCCCATAACGATCCGGTTAACCGTACCGCTTAGAAATGGGATCGTGCACTCACTGTCAACTCTGGAAGGAACAGGTGACGTGCGATGACACAGCGACTCCACGCAAAGTTAAAAATGCACGCACTTCGTGGCAACATTTGAATCTCTATAAGCCTACAAAGTGCCGCATGAACTGCTGCTCAAAGTACACATCTCAAACAACCAGTTACACTTAATGAAAATCACAATAAAAAAGCTGCAGAAAAGTTAATCATTGTTGCCGTTTCGGTGAGAAGATCAACCCATCAATGGAGACAAGTACACGGAGCACAGAAACGTGGCAGCCAAAACAACCTGTACAAAAATGTCAACAGACAGTCTATAAACTGTGTACACGATGTCCATGGACTGTCTAAAAAATTTTTGTAAGAGAAGGGCCAGCACAGGCAACTTCGGGAGGCATTTCATGCGTGAAAAAAAAAGCACACATTTTCATAAAGAGCATAAACTACCAATTTCAATGACAAAATAAAAAAATTAAGAATGATGCTTCTCACCCTCATTTTATAATAGGCAGTGCAGAAAACAGAAGAGAATAGCTGTCGATCACTTTACAAACGCTCCTAAAAACGCTGTGAACACCACACAGGGACAAACTGAGCCGTTTCAGGGAACACCCACGTCTAGGCCTGAAGTGCGTGCCCTAACTGGCACAGAATTTGGGCCGTGCAGGTACACACACAAGACACAGTGCCCAAGGCGCTCTCCTCAGAGTACAGAAGGAAATGAATGATTACCAGGTACGACGTCATATGCGAACCATGTTCCAGCCAGAGATCACTATACACCCAACCGAGACCGTGGTAGAACTTCACGGTGCGGAGGAATCGGTGGTCACGGGGCTCAGAACACGAGTGCAGTTCACAAACCTTACTCTGAACTTCATTGTGGGACATATGTTATACAGCAGTGACATCTGCACCGCATTTCTGCGAAGCTATCTTTCGCGCTGCTGCACATACGTTCGTCATTACGAAGGTATGCTGCTCTGCACACCTCATACATAGACTTGATCAGGGTGTAAATAAACTCTGTTGACTTTGTTCATGGGAAGGAAACTGGGAACCATGAGATTACGTACGATGGCTGCCGCTCGTTCATACTCCATGCAGCAGCGAGCAGCAAGGAACATTGGAATGCAGTTGTTGCGCCTAGATTGCATGAACCTAGCACTATAACCTCAACTAAAAACAAAAAGCAACAGCGGTGACCAGAGTACAAAAATGCAAAGTTGAAGCGTGCAACTATGGCAAGCTCCAGGCAGTGCTGGAGCAGCCTAGCTGAAGAACTTTGCAAAAAACGAGCATATATTCCCTCTGAAAACAAATCGCTGCATACTGGTATTTTTAGCTATGTATTGACGAAGTTCAGGAGGCGTATTGTGTTCGTCCATATGCATGTTTAGAACAGGGCAAGATGACAGGAGAAAAAATAATGCAAAGAACACGAGACTCCACTGGCTCAGATGCCACACAGCAGACAACTAGGGTTGGGGCATAAACAAATGCGAATTTAAACAATGCATGATTGGGAGCTTAGCTTTCTCTGTGAAAGGCAACAGCGGATCAAAGAGCGTGCACTGCTCAGGTCGAGTCAAATAAAATTTGTACCACACAGTGCTGCCTGCAAGGTTTCTCATACAGCACAGCTTACAATAAAGTGCTTAATTAGAAACAAATCTAGAAGTTTTTGTTTGCTTTTTTTTCTCTCTCTCTTGTGAACATTGTCTCCTGTTCTTCACAAAACCCGTCACAAATAACGGTAAAGAAGAGAAAATATGCCTCAAGGCTTAGTTTTTCACTCTGATGGCTCGAATGCAAGTTGATGTAACAAGCAACGTTGAGACCAGGAGAGTATACAAGGAGATGGACAACTTATAGAAGGGATCGTTAATAAATAACGATGGGAAACTCCAAACTGATGCCAAACATTAAACATAAGAAATCCTCTGCGATGATTATGCACTTTTATGACACCTTCAATCATCAACTCGCTAGAACCGAAATGGCAAGCCAAAACGATGACCTCTCTGTAAGGCCAACTTAGTGTTCATGAATGGCTGTGGAGTGTACACAAAGGTGTGATACATGAGAGGCATACTCCTGTTGTGACTAGAAAAACAGATCACACAAGGGGCGAAAGCAGCATTCAGGCCCGCGGCAGTAAAAGATTATGTACACAACAAGCTTAAAAAATAATTGGTTACATGATAATTAATTACATGAGCAAACATAAAAATGAAGACATGGTTTACAGCCATTTCTGTCAGCAGCCAAGACTACAGCTAGCACAACCACCAGAAGAATACTCACTTCTTATTGAAATCTTGGACAGTTATGGTGCAACCTTTTTTTACAACATAATTTTCCTGTTTTTAAGATGCCAGCATTTAGGAGAACGAGTGTCAATGACTCGTTTTGGCCTTGAGAGAAACCAGAGCAGCGAGTACGCATGTATGCAATGAACCTAATGTGAGCCAAACACAGGAATGATCGAACTGCATTTCTGTGCAACATAGACGATTCAGGAAGAAAGACATGCTCATGCATGAACATACTGTATTGCTACCTCCAGTTCGAAGCCCAATCACGCCAGTCTGCGAGGCATAACGCTGATGGGGACGTCCATGAAAACAACAAACCTAACAGAGCATGAATGCTCTTAAATGCCATACAAGCATATGGAAATGGTACAGGCTGCTAACTTCTGTATACCAGTAATAAATACCGTCAAAGCATATCCCCAGCTGCCATAGCTGCTCCAGTCACAATGTTTCATGTTTCGCACCGTACTGCAGTGGCAAGAGTCCTCTTTGCTCTTCAGTACACAACAGTTTCCACATCATATGCAACAAATATGACATTAACCTATGGTTTCTACCAAACAAATTTTGCATTACTCGATAGACCGCTGCATTATATTAAAAAGAAAATACAACATACACCCAAATGGGAACGCCAACCACATATACCACAGCGCACATCAGGCAACGGGCCTCTTTGTGCCCTTCTCAGCATCCACTCTGCATGTGGAGCACAAAGCAACATCAGTGCGTCTCTCCCCTGCACGACGATGCCATACAGGCAGTGCGCTGCTCGAGGTCAGAGCGCAACCCCTGCAGTGAGTGAAGCAGCATGAGCCTGCGAAACTGCATCAACTCTCGGTGGAGCCGAATGCGCTGCTCACGTGAAGCCTGCTCCTCAACACGAGCTTCATGCATCTTCTGCTGCACCAGGACCCTCTGGGCTCGCAACCGCCGCACTTTGTCGGCCAGCGTCTCAGTCCTTTGTAGTTGAGAGGAGCACTCAGACAGAGGCGTTGTGGTACAGCTTCCGGGGTCACAGGCCGAGTCGGTCTGTGGGGTGCCGGCAGCCTTCACTACCGTCACCACGTCGCTGCTGTCCTCCGACTGGAGGAAGTCTTCCGAGTACGCCTCGTCGTCGCTGCTGGCGCTGCTGTCGTTGTCGCTGATGCGAGTGCCAAACAGAGAACGGCCACATGTCTGGCGACGCTGCAGTCTTGCCGACTCTGGTCGCCGCGTCGTCGCAGACGCCAAGCGCAGGTCACTGGACCCAATGAGCGGCGATGGCCGCCGGTCCAGCGTCGATGAGTTGCGAGGCCGCAGCGGTGAGGCGCCGAGCAGCGAGGCCGCGTGGTTGCTGCGCGCAGGCGGCAGGGATCCCAGCGAGGCCCAGTGGCCTCCGCGCCAGGAAGGCTCGTGCAAAAGCAACGACGTCACGTCTCCGGGTTCGGAGCCCTCGGAGCCGGTGGAGGAGCGCGAGCCGGCCCAGCCGGAGTCGGCCGAGCTGCTTCCGCAGGGGCTTCGCGGAGACGCAATCCACGGGTTGGTCTTTATGCGACTGCGCTGGCGCGGCGAGTTGGCGTCGGCCGGCGACATGGGAGCCTGGTCCAGGAAGCTGGTGCGGATGTGCGCCACCGGAAGCTTGGACAGGCTGCAGGCTTGCGGCTGGAGGGACACAGCCGCCGCGGCCTTCGCGTGAGGCTCGGGGCGGCCCGAGTTGCCGACACGCGAGCAGCTCTGCCCTCCGCTGAGTAGCCTCGGGGCCGCCGCCGAAGGTGAGGCGCGAGCGAGATTCTCAGACGGGCCATCTCCGCAGCGGGGAGATCCTTGCTGCTTGGTGGGCGTCTTCTTGGCCTTCTTGCGCGACCGACCGATGTGCACCTCGACCCAGCGGATGAGCTTCATGGTCGTCTTCCTCTGCGGGTAAAGACATCACAGCACTGTATAAGTGCGCGCTGAATTTTCCGCACAGGGAGTAAGATCCCACACTATATGTGTTGGATTGGCCCACGTGAGGCATTTTTCCGTCGCGCGCAGCCCGTGCCAGATCATCCAATTAAGTGGCTCTCCCGCGGCACTTAATTATGACCCCAAAAAGCGAGGAATGCCACGCACGCGGGGAACAATGAGCACGTTTGCTCGAGTCTTCTCTCCATGGCACGGTACCTGTGGGCATTTGCTCTGTTACATTGAAAAGTCGGAGCACGTGCTGTTTGGACTGTCGCGCACACGAGCAGAACGCTAGCTCGCACTGATTTGCATCGTACGCGCATGCCGCCACGCACGCACACAAGCCCAGCGAACAATGCAATAAAGCAAAGGGAGGGGTTCTGGGACCACGTCAGACACTGACAATGGTGCTGCGTTCAGCTTCACAATGAGCGTCCCGTCCGGCCAACTTTGTATACGGTCGCACATGGCTTAGCAGCCTTCCCGGAAGCTTAATTCGCCGGCCAACTGCGCGGCTACAGCATGTGGAAGAAGTTCCCACCGCTCCTGTGCTGTGTGAGAGCAAACGTCTATACTGGTTAATAGCAACGTTAATTAGTAGGTGCAGGATCGAGAACAACACCATGATTCTTCATCACCATCGTCTACACCAGATCCAGCGATTGTAGGCATCATCGCCGCATTAACGAAACCACATCAATACCTGTGTCATTGGCGGTGCCGTGCTTACTCTGGTTACGGGCCTACTGATTCTTGCGAAATGTGGCACGTGCAGAAGGCGTGCATACACTGTGCTTTTCCCGGAAATAAATATGTTATTCTGAACCTTTACACGCAGCCCGTCTGCGCTTTGTCGGTGAGTCGAACCCGCGGCAGCGTCCCTTGTGCACCACAGACTGAGGACCGACGACATTATAATGCTGCTTCAAATGTTAGCCCCACTACAACCGGCGTACCAAAAATACGGCGCCCCCTTACAAAAATTTCTTCACGGCATATACTTTGGTCAATAAAGTCTACAGACTTTCTATAGAGAAATTGTATGGACTAGCCTATATATATATATATATATATATATATATATATATATATATATATATATATATATATATATATATATATATATATATATATATATATATATATATGGCAATACACTTTTAGTGGACTTTGTCTATAGACTATGAATAGACAAAAGGAAATATATATAGGAAAGCAATACAGAGTCTATACCAAGTCTACAGAAAGTCTATAGACCATTTTTATAAGGAGTGCATGCTCGTCGAAGCAAGACGGAAAGAGAATCTATGTTTACCCACTTCTACTGTCTGAAAATGTAGATTGTACAAAGGTTACTAGAGCTGTTCAACTGTCGGAATCATTACCGCATCAAGGCAACGGCATCACAGGTACACTACTGAGAACAGGAGCACGCAAAGGCAATGTCCCTGTGCAGAAGTGTATGGGCGCTCTACCCTTCAGGGTGAGGGAATGCCGCGGGAGAACCACTGGATTCCTTCGGCACCGTCCTCTCCTTACAAAAACATTCAACAGACAGTCTGTATAGACTCTCTGTGGATCGTCCAAAGAAATTTTCGCAAGAGGTGCGCGCAGTATGAAGCAAGCTTGGGAAAGCGGTTCACGCGGGACAAGGGCGCCGACGCGTGATGCCCAAGATGGCGGTCTACATGCCCGCGTTGAAGAACTAGATCATGCCGCTGCCGAACAGCTAAACGAGCTGCGCCGCGCTGCTAAGCCTAGCCACGTGCAACCCGCCACTGTGGCTCAGTGGTTAGAGCGCTCGGCTACTGATCTGGAGTACCCGGGTTCGAACCCGACCGCGTTTCTATGGAGGCGAAACGCAAAGGCGCCCATGTGCTGTGCGATGTCAGTACACGTTAAAGATCCCCAGGTGGTCGAAATTATTCCGGGGCCCTCCACTACGGCACCTCGTTCTTCCTTTCTTCTTACAGTCCCTCCTTTATCCCTTCCCTTACGGCGCGGTTCGGGTGTCCGCCGAAACGTGGGACAATGACCCGCCGCGGTGGCTCAGTGGTTTAGGCGCTCGGCTACTGATCCGGAGTTGCCGGGTTCGAGCCCCACCGCGGTGGCTGCGTTTTTATGGAGGAAAAACGCTAAGGCGCCCGTGTGCTGTGCGATGTCATAATAATAATAATAATAATAATAATAATAATAATAATAATAATAATTGGTCTTTGGGGAAAGGAAGTGGCGCAGTATCTGTCTCATATATCGGCGGACACCTGAACCGCGCCGTAAGGGAAGGGATAAAGGAGGGAGTGAAAGAAGAAAGGAAGAGGTGCCGCAGTGGAGGGCTCTGGAATAATTTCGACCACCTGGGGACCTTTAACGTGCACTGACATCGCACAGCACACGGGCGCCTTAGCGTTTTGCCTCCATAAAAACGCAGCCGCCGCGGTCGGGTTCGAACCCGGGAACTCCGGATCAGTAGCCGAGCGCCCTAACCACTGAGCCACCGCGGCGGATGCGATGTCAGTGCACGTTAAGGATCCCCAGGTGGTCGAAATTATTCCGGAGCCCTCCACTACGGCACCTCCTTCTTCATTGCTTCTCACTCCCTCCTTTATCCCTTCCCTTATGGCGCGGTTCAGGTGTCCAACGATATATGAGACAGATACTGCGCCATTTCCTTCCCCAAAAACCAATTTCAT